>JASAND010028782.1:0-198157 GCA_030248195.1 Trissonchulus latispiculum
GTTCGATTCCCGGCACGGGAAGCAGACATTTGTAATGGAAAAAGCTAAATGAAACTCAAAAACGACAAGAAAAGTGCAGTTTGTTATGGATTATAATTATCGAATGAATTTTTTATGCCTTGATTACGAGTGATGTGCCTGTATAGATCCTAATGTGACCTATGAAATGTCCAAGCTACCGTATGAAAGTAATTGTCTTTTAACTACCATAGTTGCCCGTCAGTCTGAAACACTCAGAAATTCACAACTAGGGACATAGGTTCTAGTGTAAATAGGAAAATAAGGTTAGAAGTAGCACTATGACCCACTCAAATGACGCAAAATGGAATAGAACTTCAAAAGAATGTAGCTTGATAAGGGTTAAGTACCTTCCCGGGTCAGTAATAGGCCCTATCATTGCCTTTGTTGGATAATGGAGGAGTCGGTACTCTTCCCCAGGCCACGAATACGGCCTCTCGTTGTCCTGAAGTTCGTCAAAATCCGATTAAAACAGCTTGAAATTACCAAAGAAAATGGATGCAAAGCAAGATATTGTGAAATAACCAGAAATTTAACAGGAGATTTCGAGTTTAAAACGTTCTATATTGCCAATAAGAGCAAATATTAGAAGATGGGTTAATAAGAGGTCATAATTCGTTCACAAATAGCATAGGATAATGTTAATTGGTGTTCGTAAGTGTTATTTAGGCATAAACTGCATTAACTAGGTAGTAATTAGTTAAATTGGGAAATTTTTAGCATAAATATAAGTTAGGCTTATCTGAAAGGCAATTTTTTTCTGACTCCGAAAATCCAAACCCGGTCTTTTAACTCCCAATATTGCGAAAGATATGAGCAAAAGAAGTTTTGAGTAGTTACGTTTTAATTCCGTAATATTGGCCTTTTGTAACCTTTATAACAAGGCGTAACAATTGCGTGTGGTTACGCCCATTCATGTTTTCATTCATCTCACTGAGCCTCTGTTGGCTCTCTCGCAGCAAAGACTTGCCTCGCAGAGAAAGGGTTAGTATACACCTTTAGGTGTAGTAATACGTTCGGAGGGGGCTTAACTCCCTCCCAAATAAATAAAATAGGATGAAATTAGTTAGCCTTAGGTAGTTTCGTACGTAGAATAATAATATTTAGTTTTTGGGTTACAGAAAAATACGTAGTTCTTTGTATGCACATTTTTGCGCAACAATTGCCCTCTTGGTTCATTTGTTGGAAACGTAGCAGTTCCAGCGAGGGGGAGCAATTGTTGCTAGGATTAACGAGCGGCTTCTCTTGTCTTCGGCCAAAAGGTCAGGCCCAAAAGGAAAGAAGGGCTTGGAAGCAAGGAAGCGCCTCAATATAATAAATACAAAATTTATTAAATAATTTAATCAAGTTGGCATTTAATATTTGGTTTTTCATAATCGGCCCCGAGAGGCCTTAATTTTGTACAACTTCGTTTTTCAATCCGTGAAAATTAATTTTTAAGCCGAGAATTTCCCCTTTGGTTACCTTTACGTGTTAACCAAAAAGTCTGCAAAGTTTCCCAAAATTCAGCTTGGGAAATTCATCAAAAAGGGGTCAGTTGGAGGGCCATAATTCCTTTTTCTCATTAATCTCCCCTCCAACGGACCAGCCGCCTCGCCAGCCCGCGTCGGGCACACGCTTTAAGATAGGGAGCTTCCAGAAAATTCTGGAAGCTCCACCTAAAATCAAAGGAAATCCGACAGAGGTCAAAACACCAGTGAGCTGTCAGACTCTTGTCAGCTCACTGGAAAATTCAAAATTTTAGTTAGTGTTCGCCTGAGTCTTGGCCAAGAGCGGCCGTGTTTTCTCTCTCCCCAGTGCAGTACACTTTCCCGTTGTGCCAGCGATTTGGCCGGGAATAAAAAGTGTACTTTGGACGCGAGTTAGGGACCTCCTCTGACCCACACTGGTCAGAGGAGAAGATCTGAGCTCACACGGCGAACACCACACGTTGAGGGCCAAATGAGCGCATTATGCTCGGCCAGAGATCGCACAAGGAACACACTTTTAGGGACTTTTCAGGAGGCCTTTGGCCTACTTTTCCTTTTTATTCGGCCCTTGGGCCACAATCTAATTAGTAAATTTCAACCTAGCCACGGCCTAATTGGCCTTTAATTTTTGGTAGGAGCTTTATGCCCAAATTTATACCTTTTTCTCACTTTACGGGGTTTTGTAGAAGAATTGGGATTCTGAGTGGGGACCCACCCCTGAGTTGAGATAGGAGGTCCCTTGGTTACGACCTCATGTTAGAACTGAGCTAACTTAGGGACTAATTCTCCCCACAGCCGGCAACTAGGAATTGCCGGCCGTAATTGCAGAAATAGGCGCTATCGAAGTAAAATATATTGTCTGTACTTGTAAATCGTATTTTTGTGTAGGTCGGCTACCAAAATTGATAGGAATTAAAACCTGAATCGCTTTTCACTATTAATTATCAGGTGTTTTAGGGGGAATGGCCGGCTTCCCCGAAGTTAATCTAATAAAATAAAAACTGTTCTTAGCGGAACGTGTGTGTGTAGTTTTGTTTTCTAATAATAACTGCCTGAGCAATTATTACTCGTTTTGCTTTCCAAGAAGTTATCAAAGTTCTAAAATTCGTAGTCTCTGCCAAACTTACAAAGTTCACAAATTTCAAAATAAAAATGGAAGTTAGTCAATTTCAGAATTAAAACAAAATGTGCATACAATAAGTAGTTAAGTTTTGTTAGGGGATAGCTAGGATTTGTTATGCTAGTATAAACTGTATAAGTAAAGGTTGACGTGATTGTAATCGTGTGAATGTGATCCCCAAATTTACGTAAGCGGCTCCTTGGGTAAACCCCTCTTGAGTTGTGAGGTTCCAAGAGTAGCCCCATTTCTAGAGTGTGATTTATAGACCGAAATTCGGTAGTTGTGAGTGTGAATGAGGGCATACCATGTAAACTCCCTTTGTCTGATAAGGGTCTTGGGACTGCCAGAATGAATGTGTAAATATTCAGATACTAGGCAGGAATTGGGCCAGGTTGAGTAGCAATTTGGCCCCTAATCGTAAATAATTAAGGCTTCATTCAAAACATGGCTGCTAGTTTGCCGGAAAAATGCTGCTTTTGGAGTGAATGTTGTGTGAATTCTGCAAGGAAACGGTGGGATATTCGGTGGTTTGGAATAGATTAGCAGCCTAGGGTCACGGGGACCCCGAATTAGGACTGCAAATCTGTTGGGTTTCCGGTCATCCGTGTAGGTAGCCCTGCGATTAGGGGACGGATGAGCCGCATTCATGGAATCCAGAACCAGCCGAATCAGAACTATAACGGGAGTGAGGCACAAAATAGCATGAAGTTCACTACAATTCAGTGTTTTGCAGCAGACGTCCGAGTAGCGGACTAATAGGTCATCTAGTTTTAATCTAGAAAGTAATGTCAGTTTTGTTGTGTTGGTAGCTTGTTAGTCGGATAGTGTCTAGTCGGTGTAGTTAGCTTCGGCTAAGGATAAGCGTATTAATTGCCTTATTTAAAACGGTTATTGGTTCATGTTTCGCAACGTTGAATACTCAAAATCATGTCAGCTATAATGCCCGGTTTTAAAACACAAAAGAATGAACCAAGCTAAAAGAAAACAAATAAACCCGTGCTGAGGCTTGAACTCAGGACCTTCGCCGAGCTGGGCCGATGCTCATCCATTGAGCCACAACGGGTTATGATTAGAACTAGTTCCAGCTAGCTTATGTACCGTAGCAATTTGGCAACCCAGCATGTGTGCGTTTGAACTAACACACAATATGTACAAATTACGCATATGTGAACACAAACTTTGATCATGATTTTCTCGTTAACAGCTGAACGGTTTGATCTGTTTCAAAAAAGGAAAATGTTCAGCTCTTCAGACTCTACAAAACGATATAACTTTTACCCCAATTAATTGTCATTAACTAATTAACGTAATCGAGTTAACGTTAACACAGGAATGTTAAGCCTGCGCAGAACACAATCTGCGCAGGTATTAACTAACTTTAATTATGTTTTTCTCACTAATTACTGAAAATTGTTAGGTACTGTAGGCGTTAAAAATGTCCAGTTTTTCAAGCTCTACAAGAATATGTAACTTTTGTTCAAATTCGTGCTCATCAAAGTTTTGTTAATTTATATGCCAGTTTTGCACGAGTACTGACATGTGCTCGTGTGAAAAGGTGGTTGTACGTGCGACTTCCACTCGGCTGGCTGCTGGGGTTGCCAGCGCCGGATCGAATAGCGGTACGGTACGTCCCCTGTTAGGGCACCAGGATAGGTGGGAGGTAGATTTAGAAGCAGAAGTTGTTCGGTAGGTCGGTAGGTCGGTAAGTAGGGACCGCATAGAATGGCTGCTAAGACAGTGAGTGAGTGAGTTTTTGCATTTTTGGCATAGACTAACTAAAAGTAATTATATGCAAAAAACTCACTCAAAATCAGCCAATTAGTTATATCTTAGGTTAATTAATTCATTCCGAATAGGAAAATAATTAAGTAATGGGGATTTTAACTCAAACAACCAGTTAGCATTAAGTTTTAGCTTTAATATTACGTAGGTTTTAGCTATTTAGCATAAGTAAGTAGATAGGCATCAAGTAACCCAATTACTACAAGTATTTAACAATTGACCATCTTCCAATATCAGAAATTCACTGAAAATGTCAAGTTTCGCATATATTTGGTGTAAGGAAAAGGGCAAAAGCAAACGAATTCAGAAGATGAGTTGCAAGCAGTGCATTTCACAAGTTTTCAACAGTGTTTCGTTTAGCTGCAAGTTCAGTCAGGCCCAACTGCGCCAAAAGTGGAAACTTTACGAATCATTTCGTCCAAGCAAGAACTTACATCAGGTTCAGCCAAATTCTGCAAAATACAAGCTAAAAATAGCCAAAAAGGCCCATTTGGTGACAAGGAATTACTAGAAACGGTTAACATTGTCAAAAAGGCAATAACCAACAATTTTGAGTAATTTCGTCAAATTACGAGCCCAAATGGTGCCCAAAATGCACATTTTGGGCCTGGAAAGCAACAAAACGAGTAATGGTTGCTGGGTTCGATTCCCGCACCATAATTTTGCACTAATGGGTTTTAACCCATTTGATTCAGGTGCGGAAACGAAGCTACGCTGCTCTATCCAAATCTGAACTGCCCCGTGGATCTCAGTCTTGTGTCTCTCAGATAGTCAGATTAGTTGCTCATTGGTGGACCGCAGAAATCCGGATCAGTCATTTCAGTAGTCAGTCAGATAGTTGGAACCAGTCGATTTTGGAAGGTACATAAGACGGCCTGTATTGCCGAGTAGTGGATTAAGACGGAGACAGCGAGCGTAGTGTACTGCCTGATCAAAGTGGGAACTTAGACCAAAAGCCCAAAACCAAAAAGTTATCTCTCATTCTCCCCTTTGAAAAACCAACAATTTCTTTTACCGAACTCAACATGGTTTCAAAGATTTCTCTTTCCAGTTTCTTGTCGGGAGGCGTTTCTCCCCTATCCCTGGCCTAATAGCCGGCCACAACTCCTAAAGAAGCATCAAGATCAGCGATAGTTGAACTTTGCGTGTGTAATTTTGCTAATTTTCATTAATTAGGAATAAGTAAGATAGAACCAGCAAACCCCCCAGTTTCCCTATTTCCTCAAAAGAAAACTCCGTACAGTTACCCTGTCTCGGTGTTGGAGCGGACCTTCGGGAAAGCAGTGTCCAACATTCGGGGACTCACCCATAGTCCGACCCCAGGTTTAACTTAATTGATATTTGCTGTTTTGTAGTTTTATTGATTTGCAGTTTGGTAATCCGTTTTGTAAGGACGGATAAAGAGTCGCACAGCACAAGCATATAGGCGCACGAGAAAGCATATAGGTATCAATTAGCAGAGTGTTGGAGACAGTGTAATAATTAGATAATAGAGACCAAGTTTGAGAAAGAGAAGAAGAAGAGGTACCACTGAACCTTGTCCCTATATTTACATAAATTGGGTAATATTGTCCTAAAATAGGAGAATATTAATAATCAACTAAAGACGGTAACTGGCAACTCTGGTACAGTAACTGAACACTGTACTAAGCTGTATTTGTATCTGTTTTGCACAACTTGTAACGACCCCTAGTAATAACGCTTGTTGTGTTTTAATTGTCATCATTTTGAGGTGTACTTATCATAATTGTATTAAAATAGCTGGCGTGTCAAACTCAGAATCTTAGTGTTGTGTAAAGAGGCGCGATTGTCTTCTGAAACCAGGCGCGATTGCCATACAAGGAATTCACCTCAAGGATTGGATCAGGACCGATTAAGGCAAGTTCTGATCAGGATTTGGAAGATTCATCACCAATCCGGCGATCAAGTCATAGCAATTGCTGACCCCTCTTACTGATCTGCTATAATCCAGTGCATCAAACGAACTCACAAAGAAGACCCCTACAAATGTTGGCTGCAGGGAATCTCTGATTTTGGAACACCACCTTTCGGAGATCCAGTGCCTAAGTCTGTTTCGATAAACGGACGTGCTGACCTTCCGTGTGATCAAGTCTAGAGTGGATTGAGATTCAGATCTCACTAACTTCATTACACGGTAAACAAAAAAATTGGAGCCCCCAGTGAGGACTCATTCCAACGAAACCCAGTGAGGACCTATCAATCCTGAACAAAGACGCAGAAATTGGAAATAAGGTAAGTAGTCCAGTGAGGACATCACGACCCAACAGAAGAAGAATTAAGCTCAAGCGAGGATAAACCGAGGGGGTGCGCTCCCTTAGGCTTGTCCTCAACAGGCGGCGGCGGATCCGTGAGGATCATGGGGCACGTTAAAAGAGTCTATAGTGCAGGGGAGACACCATCTGACTGAAGGCCCCCGTGTCTCGAGGGTGAATTGACATCCTGCCGTGCTACCGTCTAGTCGGCGCATTGTCGGGCTGGCATCCACAATAGGTGGATGAGAAGTGGCAATGCGTGGTAGGTGGCTGACAATCCACACCTAAGCTGGTCGATGCATAGGTTTTTTGTTCCCTTGTCCATATATTTGCGAGCGGTATTTACGATTTGTGAAGCCATGATAATCGTCCTTCTGCTTTCCCACAACAAAGTATTGATGCTTCATCATTTGTAACGTTTCTGGCACAACGTTTACTTATGCATACAAAGAATGGGTAACAAAAACCATTTCTCTGTGTTCAAAAAGGAAGGAATGCTGAAGATCGGAAGCCAAGTAATTACCTGTTTGCTGGAGCATGGGTCAACAGTGGCAGTTTGTGAGCGTTTGTTCTACCAATGCGGCGCTGGGAATTCCAAGTACTGTAGGGGCAAACCTGAATCCCGCAGGAAGACTAATCAGGTGAAGTTAAGCGTAGCCGTACATATGATTATTAAATTAACGAAGACTGGATCTTAAGTATGCTACTCCAGTGTGGTCTAGTGGTTAGGATTTGCGGCTTTCACCCGCACGGCCCGGGTTCGATTCCCGGCATGGGAAGAAGACATTTTGTGCAAGACTGAGCGACACGCACACGGAAGTAACTGTGACTTTTATTTCTGAGAGAACGGAAACGCAGAAGCAGGAGATCCGCAAAGCCGCAAATCCTAGCCACTAGACCACACGGGACTTGTTGCATTGATTTTGTTCCGAAAAAGCTTTTGCATTTAGCGCGAAAGATTATTGTCTCCTGCGGCGCTCGTCCTTCTGTTTTCCCAGCATCTTACTTCCACACAATAAAGTATTGATGCTCCGTTATTTGTAAGGTTTCTGGCACAGCGTTTACTTATGTATACAAAGAATTGATAAACATTTGAAAAACCATTTCTCTGTGTTCAACAAGCAAGATTTTTGTGCAAAATTTGTCGGGATCAGTGCAGAATTTCGGCAGAATCTGCAAATTGATACCTAAGTATCACAAAGGCCCTGCTGCGAGTAAATTATTTTTGTATCTGTGATCTTGTCTCAGGAAATTTGAGCAAGATGCAAGAACATATTTCAATCTAGAGCCATCAGATTGAGAATATGGAGTTTTTCAATTATCGCTAGATTCAAACTATACCAGCATTGATTAGTGTTTTAAAATATATGAATTTTGTTTTTCAGTGCAAAATATCATGTTTAACAATAGCTATAGCATAATGAGCGAAATTATTCACAGCGTGCTGTGTGGCAGCTGCGCAAGACAGCTCGGTACTTTAAGGCGTTATTCGAAATAATACTTGCACCTAGATGGTGATATAATTACGCAACAATAACCGATGCATAGCATTGCGACACAGCTGAATTAACTAAATATTGTTTGGACTTCACGGCTACGTATATAGTTGACAGAAGTGGTGAGAATAGCATCGTGGGTGTGTGTGTACACATAATGCACAATGGAACATCTGGTATATATAATGTAGCAACAGTATTCCATATATTGAAAGGTCTACTGTCGCAATACCTAATTTGCATAACATTTATATAAACTATGTACATTCTTAATGTACTGTAATTGAATTCCATGTGTATTTTATAGGAGGCGACATAGAAAGCACTATCTACGTGTTAAATGTCTTTAAAAACCGATTATAGTAGACCTGCTGCGCCGAGGCGCAGCAGGAAAAAGGAAGGAATGCTGAAGATCGGAAGTTAAGTAATTACCTGTTTGCTGGAGCATGGGTCAACAGTGGCAGTTTGTGAGCGTTTGTTCTACCAATGCGGCGCTGGGAATTCCAAGTACTGTAGGGGCAAACCTGAACCCCGCGGGAAGACTAGTCAGGTGAAGTTAAGCGTAGCCGTACATATGATTACTAAATTAAGGAAGACTGGGTCTTAGGTATGCTACTCCCGTGTGGTCTAGTGTTTAGGATTTGCGGCTCTCACCCGCACGGCCCGGGTTCGATTCCCGGCAACGGGAAGCAGACATTTTGTGCAAGACTGTGCACACGGAAGTAACTGTGACTTTTATTTCTGAGAGATCAGAAACGCAGAAGCAGGAGATCCCGTCACAACCTCAGCATAGCGATCAGATCATTAGCCTAAACTCAGCAGCGAATGGGAAGAAGCGCACCATTGCAAAATATTTCCCGTGCCGGGAATCGAAGCCGACGGAAGTAACTGTGACTTTTATTTCTGAGAGATCAGAAACGCAGAAGCAGGAGATCCCATCACAACCTCAGCATAGCGAACAGATCATTAGCCTAAACTCAGCAGCGAATGGGAAGAAGCGCACCATTGCAAAATATTTCCCGTGCCGGGAATCGAAGCCGGGCCGTGCGGGTGAAAGCCGCAAATCCTAGCCACTAGACCACACGGGACTTATCGCATTGATTTTGTTCCGAAAAAGCATTTGCGTTTAGCGCGAAAGATTATTGCCTCCTAAGGCGCTCGTCCTTCTGCTTTCCCAGCATCTTACTTCTACACAATAAAGTATTGATGCTTCATCATTTGCAAAGGTTTCTGGCATAACGTTTACTTATGAATACAAAGAAATTGGATAAAGGTTTGAAAAACCATTTCTCTGTGTTCAAAAAGGAAGAAATATTGAAGGTCGGAGGCCAAGTAATTACCTGTTTGCTGGAGCATGGGTCAGCAGTGGCAGCCTGTGAGCGTTTGTTCTACCAATGCGGCGCTGGGAATTCTAAGTACTGTAGGGGCAAACCTGAACCCCGCGGGAAGACTAGTCAGGTGAAGTTAAGCGTAGCGTACATATGATTATTAAATTAAGGAAGACTGGATCTTAAGTATGCTACTCCCGTGTGGTCTAGTGGTTAGGATTTGCGGCTCTCACCCGCACGGCCCGGGTTCGATTCCCGGCACGGGAAGAAGATATTTTGTGCAAGACTGAGCGACACGCACACGGAAGTAACTGTGACTTTTATTTCTGAGAGAACGGAAACGCAGAAGCAGGAGATCCGATCACAACCTCAGCATAGCGAACAGATCATTAGCCTAAACTCGGCAGCGAATGAGAAGAAGCGCATCATTGCAAAATATTCCCCGTGCCGGAAATCGAACCCGGGCCGTGCGGGTGAAAGCCGCAAATCCTAGCCACTAGACCACACGGGACTTATTGCATTGATTTTGTTCCGAAAAAGCTTTTGCATTTAGCGCGAAACATTATTGTCTCCTGCGGTGCTCGTCCTTCTGTTTTCCCAGCATCTTACTTCCACACAATAAAGTATTGATGCTCCGTTATTTTAGGGTTTCTGGCACAGCGTTTACTTATGTATACAAAGAATTGATAAACATTTGAAAAACCATTTCTCTGTGTTCAAAAAGGAAGGAATGCTGAAGATCGGAAGCCAAGTAATTACCTGTTTGCTGGAGAATGGGTCAACAGTGGCAGTTTGTGAGCGTTTGTTTTACCAGCTCTTTTATCGTTTTTATCACCAGTTTTACCAGTTTTATCAGCTCAACAGCGGATGCCAGTGAAAACGCCCGGAAGGAATTGATTCAGAGGACTGGCTACCTGGCCATTCCGGACGAATACCAGGAGGACACTACGCAGAGGTTAGTAGAGTTGCTGGATGAGGGCAATGGGAAGGAGGTGCTGCCCGACTTTGTCAGGAGGGCGGGTAGATTCCACCTCAAGTTGGTCTACGGTGGGAAGGCCCTGCGGGGCCGAATTCTCAAGGACTGGGTCAAATTGGGGAACATCCTGGTGTCCCTGGAAATGCCAAAGGAGGAGGAGCGGATGTATCTGAACCTCCGTACAATTTATTTGTACAACATCCCAATTACGGACTCAGATGATCACGTTGCCCGGTGGTTAAGGTCCCTGGGGTATGAGAAGGCATCCCCTTTCCGGTGGACCTACTATAAGGGAGCCAACGGTAGGAGGTCAACAATGCGGGACGGAGGTCGCTCGTGGTCATTAAGGTGCCCAAGGGGCACATAATCCCGGGGTACGCGGCCTATAACCCAGAGGGAATGGACTTCCAGCACAGGGTCCAGGTGTGGTACCCGAGTTGGGGCACCTGGTGCAATAGGTGTTTCAACTCGGGTCACTATCGGAGGGAATGTGAGGGGCAAGAGGCTATCCCACGGCCCCAGCCCAGGCAAAGGGACCCTCTACCCCCGCGGCGGTGGGGAAACCCCCAGGACAGATGCCCAGGATGGTGATGGCTCAGGTCCCCCGGCACCCGGAAATGGGGAGGTGGAGGCCATGGACTTCCTCGGAATCGCCCAGGCGATGAAGCGGATCCCGCCCCCTACCCCCTCGGAGGATACAGCGGCACTGGAGGGATACTCCACGGCGGAGGAGGAAGAGGAAAGCCCGGAGTTGGGGTCGGAACAGTGGCCCAGAACCCAGTCGGCCCTCTCCCAAACGGCGGCCATATCCTTGGACTGGAAAGGCCTTCTGCGGACGAAGAGTGAGCTGTACGGGAACCAGTACGGGAAGATCATCCCCTTCTTCACGAAAAAGTTCCCGTTCAGCAACCACCACGGGGCTGGTTTTGAACTAAACGGGAGATGGTTCAAAACCAATGAACATCATTTCTTCTGGCGGAAAGCGGGTCTGATGGAGGATAAGGTGGCGGCGGAAAAAATTCTGAAGGCAAGGAGTCCGGGGGAGGCCAAGGCCCTAGGTGAACAGGTCCAGGGAAAACCGGAACAGCTACGGGCCTGGGAGGACCAGGAAAAATTCGATGCGATGTGGGAGGGGGTGACGGCCAAGTTCAGTCAGAACGCGGACGTCAGGGCTGCCCTTTTGGCCACGGATGGATGCCGTCTGGTGGAGGCGAATCCCTCCGACCAGGTGTGGAGCTGTGGGCTGGGAATCGCGGACCCTCTGGTTTTCGAGCCCCAGAAGTGGAGAGGGAGGAACGTGTTGGGGGACATGTTGACCATGCTGAGGGTCAAGATGTTGCGGGTCCCACAACTCCGGGCCGAGCTGGAAAACATCCCCCGCTCGGGTGCTCAGAAGCGGCCCCTGGAAAACGAATCCACTACTGGCAATGAGGAGAAAAGGCAGAAATAAGTCCTCCCCTTTCCTGTTTGGTTTTTGTAAAGGATGACTCCCCTTACCTTGACCAGCATTAATGCAGATGGCTTGAACAGAAACTCTAAAATTGAACTTCTTTTCAATTTAGTTGGAACAAATGACATAGTTTTTGTTCAAGAAACTAATTTTCACTACAAAAACATCTATTTTGAACAGGTGTTCAAACAAAGTTTAAAATTTCCCACTCGTATTATGCTGGCCATGGAGGGGGAGTTTGTGTTTTGATAAACCATAAATTAGCAGGAAAATTTGATCTCATGCTTGAGTTGGAAGGGAGGCTGATTTTTATTAATGCAAAAATTGGAGTTAGAAAATTTTCGCTTGTTAATGTCTATGCTCCGACGGATCCAGCAAAGAGACCAAATTTCTTCATAAGATTGTTCAAAATTCTTGAGGAGAAAGCGAAAAATAGTGATGGTTTAATTTTAGGTGGAGATTTTAATTTTGTGTCGGATCTAGAATTGGACAGAGAGACCAATTCTGGATCCACCTACCAGCATGCAACTGCTGGTAAAGTTCATTTTCAGAAAATTCAGGAAAACTTTGACTTAGTGGATATTTTTCGAGAAAAATATCCAAAAAAGAAAGAATTTAGTCATTTCAGTAGAAATCATAACTGTGCAAGCCGACTAGATCGCATATACACTAGTCGGAAAAATTCGGCTGCTTTTACGTCCATAAATTATACGCCGACCTCATTTTCAGATCACAGTAATATTACATGTAATATTACTGATTCACTGTTTTCTCAACCAAGAGGCCGGTCGTACTGGAAATTATCTCTGAATTGTTTTCAAGATATATCTTTTGAAGAAGATTTTGCACTTGCTCGTTTTGAGGCACAGGAAAAACTCGAAAATTGTCCAGATTCCGAAATTTTCACGGAATGGGCGAATATTAAAGAAACTATGAAGAATTTGTTCAAATTTCATGGAAAAATTATCGCGCAAAGAAAGCGAGAAGAAAAACAAAAATTACGGGACGAATTATGTTCGGCATTGCATGCTCGAAATGAAGAACAAGAAAGGCAGGCAATTTCGCAGCAGCAAATTCGGAAAATTGAACTGAAAGAAGTTGAAAAAATTTTAGGTAGAGCGCACAAAAAGGAAAAAATTTCGGATTCTTTTTCAATCTTGCAAGCAAAGAAAATTGAGAAAGTTGAGGGGGAGAAGCGTTATTTCTATTTTTTGAAATCTTCTACTGGCGAAATCATTACAGGGAACAACAATATATTGGGAGAAATGCGCTCCCAATATGCAAATTTGTTTAGCAGCGCTGGAATAGATCCAGCAAAGGCGAGACAGTTCCTGGAATCTACTCAAGAAAAAGTTCCATCAATTTCGCAAACCGGATTAGAAAGAGAAATTTCTGTGGAAGAAGTTGAAAAAGCCATAAAACAATTTTCGACTGGAAAAGTTCCAGGAAAAGTGGATTAACTATCGAATTTTACTTGTCTACACTCGAAACTGTAGCACCTTGGCTCGCAAAAGTTTATAATTTAAGTTTAACAAAAGGTGAACTTCCGAAAGACATGTATATGGGAATAATTTCACTTTTGTATAAGGGAAAGGAGATCGGGCGGACCGGAAAGATTGGCGCCCTTTGAGCATGCTCAATGTAGACTACAAAATTTTGGTGAAAATTTTGACCAATAGATTGGCCGAGGTCATGGCCTGTCTGGTCAGAGAGACTCAAACCTGTGGAGTCCCAGGGAGGGACATAAGAGACGGAATTTTGAGCATTTTAGGAGTTTTGGATTACGCAAAATTCAAAGAAAAGTCATGCATCTTTTTATCGGTTGATCAAATGTCAGCTTTCGACTTGGTAGAGTGGGATTTTCTACGAATGGTATTAGAAAAGCTTGGGTTCGGGCCAAATTTTAGAGCTTGGATCAATTTAATTTACAAAGAAAATCTGGTTGAAAGTTCGCTTTTAGTAAATGGGTATATCTCTATACCCTTCAAATTGAGCAGAGGGATCCGGCAAGGATGCCCTTTGTCTCCTCTACTCTATGTTCTATGCAATAAAACTAGTGTTGTGCGTTGGCCGGTGCGGCCAATGGCTGGCCAATGGCCGGCCATTGGCCGGCCAAGCCATTGGCCGTTGGCCGAGAAAATCTCGGCCAGTTGGCTTGGCCGGCCAACGGCCAATGGCCAACGGCCAATTGGCTGGCCGTTGGCCGTTGGCCGATGGAAGGCCACTGGCCGGTGGACGTCCAACGGCCAATGGCCAACGGCCAATTGGCTGGCCGTTGGCCGTTGGCTGGCCAATGGCCGAGTGCTGGCCAAGTTCAAATTTACTGATCTTGTGCGTTAACTGTGTTGAAAAATTTAATTTTGCTGCATAATATCGTAAACATTTTGCTGTATAAACGTTATATTAGATACAGTACTACAGATTTTCACTAGATGTTGACAATTCTTATCGTTATTAGCGTTATTTTTACAAATAAATTTGCTAATTGCATGCAAACTTTAAGTGTGCTAACAACGTAGTTTTTAAATTTGTCTAGCGGTCAACGTCTCATCAATTTATTGCGGTCCTCCAGCAAAATTTAAACAGAATTATCTCGGGTGGAAGCTTAATGTTTGGAAAAACTATTTTACAAATATTGTAAATTGTAAATTGTACTATTGCAAATAAAGTTTAATTAAGTCGACGCCTAATTAAGCACGGTAGACGAACAAAAATTGTAAATTCCAGCTCGCCAGCGTTGGCAAATAGTTAAAGAACGGCTAACAACTTTCGGCCAAGCAACAGCCAACGGCCAACCGGCGGCCAACGGCCAACCAGTTGGCCGTTGGCCATTGGCCGTTGGCCGGCCAACGGCCATTGGCCGGCCATCGGCCAACGGCCAACGGCCAGCCAATTGGCCGATGGCCATTGCCCGTTGGCCGGCCAACGGCCAACGGCCAATTGGCCGGCCAACTTCAAACTCCGGCCAAGCCAAGCCAAGCCAACCAAGGAAATTTTCGGCCAATCCCAACACTAAATAAAACTTTCCTAAACTTTATTAGAAAAACTAATTTGGTTCGAGGAATTTCTGTTTTGGGACGAGAAGCGAAAGTTTTTGCATACGCAGATGATACTAATTTCACCTTGAGAGATTTCAATTCAGTGAGAGAAGTTTTCAAAATTTATGAAAATTTCGACCAAGTTTCAGGTGGCAAGCTAAAAGTAGAGAAAACCTCAATTCTGCTTGCAAACAAATTTTCGGAGGCAAATGTGCCTCCAGAATACAAGCAATTCGTTTCAAAAGTGGTCAAGGTTTTGGGGTCTTTTTGAGTTCAGAAGGTCTCAAAAATCCAAAAACCGAAGAAACTTTTAATAAGGTTATTGAAAATTTGCAGAAAAGTACACCTCCGGATCGAATCTCAGCATACGAGAAAGTTAATGGCTTAATGACCTATTTCCTGTCCACTCTCTGGTATACGACCAGGTTCGTATCACCAGAAAGTGGAAAAATTAACAGAATTATGGCATTAAGGCAAAGTACATTATGGCAAAGTACATTTGGCATCCAATTCCCCAAAATTTGATTAGTACAGACTGTGCTGTTTTGCCAAAAACGAAAGGGGGAATTGGACTTCCAAAAATTGAGTTAAAGATTTTAGCGCAAAGACTGTCAATCCTAATTCGCAGACGGTTTGGGCGGAAATCAGGCTTGGCATTTGACCTTTGACCATTTCTATGAAATGGTCAAGGGCAAATCCCAGGCTGCTGCCAATCGGACTCAAGCTCCAAAATTTTTCAAAGAATTGCGACAGGCTGAAATTCAATTGGAGCTGAGGTTTGCACCGGATACTGTAAGCTTTGGAGGTAAGGCTTACAGTTTCCAGGATGCAAAATTGATGTAAAGTTGGAAGTGTACGAACAACCAAACTTTACGAGTGGGAAACTGTGCACAAGGGTAACGTCGAACCTGGAGGAGATGTAGTTCCAGTCGACCCAACTAACCTCGCCAAAGAAACCTAAGTGAATCTTACCGAACGGAGTTTAACCGCCGATGAAGAGCAACAATATCCATCAATAAAACCAACCGTAACGGCCTGTTCCCGGTCCAACTCCACCTGAACCGATTCTACGATATGTAGAGCTCGAGTTATTAGGTCGTTCTCTCTTACATGAGGCCAGAATTGGATGTCCGCCAGAGGGGCGGCCATTCTAGATCGCAGCTCAGACTTCAGACCTCGTTTAAACTGAGCGACCACCTTCCTTTCTCGATCGAACCCAGTTTCGAACGGAAAAGCCTGAACCGCTAGCAAGGGCAACGCTGCCATATAATCGTGCGGTTTTTCCTGCGGTTCTTGCATGCGACTGTAGAATTGGTCCGCATATTGCTCCGTTGTTACCGGCAATGGCTCATACAATTGACGGATTCTAGTCACTAGATCCTCAAAAGTGTCAGGTGGACATGGGGTCATAGACTCTTTGACCTTGTCATCTAACAATGTCCACAGGATTCTGTACTTCATGTTAGAGGGTACGTCATGTACCTTAACTGTTGTTTCGAAATTACCGAGCCAGCTGGTAAACTTGATGTTACTCTGGGATCCTTGAAAGGGCTTAACACCTTTGAAGCCTTTCAGATATTCCCCCAGATGCTTGAAGCTTTCGTATGACGATGGCTCTCGGGTTTCGCGAGCTTGCGGTCGTTCCGACCGTTCTCGACGGGACGCACTGTATTCCCGTTCACGGGAATACCGGCGAGGGCTCGACATCCGCTGTACCGGCGGCGGAGACTGGTGGGCCCGTGACGAGGTTCTAGACTGATGAGAGTATTCCCTTTGACGGCGGGGCGATTCCCTGACTGGTTCCCTCATCTGGTCATCAGATGAGTCTAGGTCGATTATGGGCGGAGCTCTCCGTTCATTCCCTCGACCCCGATAGACGGGTTTCAGACTCGGATACCTCGTCCGAGGGGGCTGTCCCATCTGATATGGGGGCGCGCCCGCATTTGGGTCCTCTCTAGGGCTTGGCCACAGCCGGAGCAACTCCATACATACCCGCGGGAAGGTATGCTCTAATGCTTCCCATGTTTCCATAGGGAGCCCCGCTATCCATGCTGTCATAAGTCCGCGAATCACGCCATATTCCTGGTTGGTCATATCCCGTATCCGAAACATTCCTTCCGTATCCCGTCGCGGGGCCGGAGGCTGAGCTGGAGCTGGGGTTGGATCCCGCAACGGGACCACCCAGTTATCCATCGGTCCACGTACCCGTGGTTTCCGGTCAGGTTCCGGGTCGGGGTCACTGCCGCCCGGTCGTTGGCTACTGCTGGCCCGTTTCGTTTGCTTTACACGGGTCAAGTCTATATGCGCTGTGGACCGGAACCGTTGTACCGGGACCGCCGGCTCACTGGGTCCCGACGCTCTGGAGATATCTCTCCGCTGTGTTTTAGGGCGGGTATATGGTAAAAATGGCATAATGCCGGGTTGGCGGCGCATAACCGTGCTGTCCGAACCCAGCCTTGGTCGTTGCTGAAATAATTCCAGTTCCAATTGGGTTAAAAAGTCACGTAAGTCCTTTACGTCTGACATACCGGGTAGGGACTTCCCCGGTACATCTACGTTAGTCTCCTGCCGCTGGAGGTCAGCTCCGATGCGGGCTAATTTACGGCGAACATATTCTAGTTGTTCGCGAATAGTTGACTGTTCGTCCCAGTCGTCTTCACTAGGTTCTTCGGAAACCGGAGACTGAAATTCACCTGGGTTATCAGAGGCCCCGTCCTCGTGTTGGGTCTCCGGGCTACCCGGATCCAAAGCGTCATCGTCAACCTCTTGTTTTGAAGAGGCTTTATTCTTAGCCGTATCGGACCGGAGCACTGGTCTACTAGATGCTGCACCGTCAAGCTCTTGGCTTGAGGATGCCCGGCTAGACGCTGATTGAGTAGAGGAATTCTTGGTCAAAGCTGGCTGGCTTGATGTCAGCCGCCCAAAGCCGTTCTGATTTGAAGGCCTTTTATCCATCGAGTCACTCGAGCTAGTCGGATCACCCGGCTTAGCTGAGGCCTCAGACGATTTCACAGGAGAATGCAAAACCGACATAAATTACAGTTAGTCACACGTAACGTGGTCTAACTAATTATCAATGTATACGTACCGTATACACTGCTCTGAGAATACCGGTAAGAATGCAGTAAAACGCATAGAAAAATTTAGAAAAACTGGATGAGATCAGAAAAATGTGTTAAAAATGAAGACCTATAAAAAGAAGAGAACCTAAGGAAAAATTACTAAAAATTAAATAAAAATAAAAATAAGGTCGTGAACTGGCAGCCTAATGTAAAGTTGGAAGTGTACGAACAACCAAACTTTACGAGTGGGAAACTGTGCACAAGGGTAACGTCGAACCTGGAGGAGATGTAGTTCCAGTCGACCCAACTAACCTCGCCAAAGAAACCTAAGTGAATCTTACCGAACGGAGTTTAACCGCCGATGAAGAGCAACGACTCAAATGAAAAAGACTTACCCCAAATTTGCTGAAAAGTACACGCTTAAGTTAACTAACTACCTAACCAATAAATACTTAGAAAAAGCCTTACCTACCGAATATACAATTCTAATACAAAAACCTAGGCTAAGAAGACACCCTAAAATGGCCCAAAAAGAGACCACATTTACTTTAAAATTATGCTTGACAAATGGGGCGAACCCCGAAAGGCGTACCGAAATTTTGAAATAAACTACAGTGCAGACAGATACCCTAACTAAACACTACACTACGAATAAGTACAGAATGAGAGACAAAATAATTTGGGACAAACAAAACAACTACAAATGAATAAACTACAAGAAATTTACCTAACAGAAAGAACCTAGACTGACTGAATAATTTTTAAAGACATTCTAAGAAAATAATTAAGAGAGAAACCAAGAAATTTTCATAGCATTAAAAAGCAAGCGAAACCAATTAAACAAGTACAACTAATCAGTATTGAAGTAGCTCTACAGGGTCACCCTGGAGCATACGAAATGTCTAAAGTGGTACCCACTTTAGACCAGTAATGCGGAAAATAATAAAGCACAGCTAATAAAAGGGCCAAAAATGGGGAAACGTAAAAATAGACACGACCGGACAGTTCGAAAGAAAACACTAGACTGAATAATATTGAAGCGTCAAAGGAGAACTAGTTTTTAGCCAACGTGGAAGAATTTGATTGGATGAATTTAAGACCCCCTTGAAAGACAAGATGCTGGGAGAGGCTTCCAGAGAAAATAGACGTCTCAACAGCGCCACCTATTGACTAGGCTGGCTGACACACATATATACATAATTTATACATAGGCACAGAAAAACTCTCAAGCAATAAATTTTCACATAAACTTCTCACAATAATTTCAAACAGTTTTCACAACATAATTTTCAGAATAAATTGCACACATTATAATCCACTCTTAAAAATAATATCTCTAACACGATTTCAACCTAAAATAAATTCAAACGCATACATTAATATTTTTAGATGACTGACGTCACGCCGCCTCATTACATTGAGGCCAATTTATGAAAATTTAGTTTGTAAAGTTTTATAAAAAGCGAGAAACTATAGAGCAAAAATGGCTTGAAAAATTACCATTAATTAACCCCAATGATTGGGAAAACATTTGGTCTGCAATGAAAACTAAATTTGTCCAGAGCATAGCATTAGACATTCATTTAAAACTTGTTCATAATGTTTTGATGACGAACAAAAGGAAAAATCAAATTGATAATCGAAATAACAAGTTTTGTGATTTCTGCCTTTTGAACAATGCTGAGTCAGTCGAGGATGTAATCCATGTTTTTGTTTTGTGCCCAAGAGTGACCAATTTTTGGTCAAGGGTCTGTAGGCTGTTGAAGGCTACGGCCACGCCTGAGGAGGGTCACGTGGGAGGTCGGAGGTCAACTGCTTTATCGGGATTTAATTATGCAAGAAAAGATTTTTGGTTTCGTGGCCCGAAAAAACAAAAAGTTGAACCTAAATGCAAATTTGGCAATTCAGGAAGCCCAATTGGCTATCTGGTTCACTAGAGATATTTTTCTTAAAACTAAAAATTTAAAAGATCCTTGGGATATTTTTCAAAAATCCTTGGGTCGAATTGGAGTAACTGCGTGGGTTTTGGTCGATGAAATGAATATTTTCAAGTACCTAGTAGGGGAATTTGGTCTGTACAATTATGAAGACGGTGCTTTGATTTTGAGAAACGATTTTGGAGATTAGCTTGTGTTTATTTGTAATTTTGTGCTTAATTTGTAATTTGTGTATATTTTCAGAAATCGACTGGCAATTTTTTGGAGAACTTTCAGTCATCATCAGTTCATTTCAAGGCGTTGGTAATTTTGCCTCTAAAATCGGCATTTCAGAGATCTTCAAAATTCAAAATTAAAATTAGATATAAAATTTTATTGAAAAAGGAGTTTTGATCCTGTACTTCAAGGTGTCAATTTCTAATTAATTTGTATCGTTCTTGTATATCTTGTATAATTTATGTAATTTTTGTATGTTTTAGGATGCAGGAGCCATTTTTGGAGAAAACTTGAAGCAAATACAATTTTTGTAATTTTCCAGAAATTTTTTAAGACCCCGGGGCCCCCCAGGAAGGTCCCTACCCCTAACCTATTTCTCAAAATATTTCCCTAATTAATTAACGTAAATTTAAAGCGGCCTTAGAAACGTAATTTTAATGGAAACTTTTAAAATTGGTATGAAATCTTGCGACTAGGTCGCGATACTGCATATATGCTGCGCAGCGGCCCAGGCTGCTATTTCCAAAACGGGCCAGATTCGATCAATGCTGCGAGCCAGGCAGCTGGCATTTCGTTGAAATTCACATAAAATCAGGCAGCGAGTCAAGCTGCGAAAATCGGCAGAAATAGCCAGCAAATCCTGAGGTTAATAGGCAAAATTGGGCGCAATAAATTTGCGCCCAAAAAAGCAATCAAATAAATCACAGCAATTATTGGCAAAAATTTGGGCGACACATGGGCGACACCCAAACATGGGCGACACCAGCGGAAACTAAAAAACTATGTGACTGGACTGTTGGAGAAAAAACAAAAATTTTCGCCAACAGCCACAACCCACACATAGCAGTCAACTTTTTGTGAAACTGCCTTTTAAACACATCCTTTTAACATAAAGGTCCTCTTTGGCTTCAAAAAAGTGTATTACAGGCAGTTACGGATATAGAGAGCCGACATAAATTCGATGCTGACTGGAGTTTCCATCCAGCACGTTGGTAGGCGGCAATAGACCGAACGAGAAAGATGAAAAATGGGAGGCTTTAGCGGCCTTTGATTCCAAGCCTCCTTGGCGCAGTTGTCAAGCGCGCCCTCTTCGTAAACAGAAGATCGTGGGTTCGAGTCCACTGGAGTGCAAAATTTTTCTTTAGCCACTTTCCAAAACAAAACAAGTTGAATAAAATTTGGGTGTGGGTAAAAGCCAGCCCAGCCCCCAGCCCCAGCCTCCAGCCCCGGTGGGTAAAAACCGGCCTCCAGCCTCCAGCCCCTTGGGTAAAGTCCAGCCCCGACTGCCAGCCCTATTGGGTAAAACCCGGCCCAGCCCCAAGGGTAAAACCCAGCCCCCTTTTTCCAGCCCCGTTTTCCTGACCACGTTTTACAGCCCCTGTTTTCCAAAACCTGGAGTAACGTTTTTCCCAGCCCGCAGTATGTCCCGGTCCATGTATTAATTCCATTAACCTGGGCCAGTTCCTGAGAGCAAGCACAGAAAAGTGGGGTCCCGACCAGTACCTTATTTCCCCGGTTAGCCAAAATGCAAGTTAAAATGTGAAATGTTTAACACTCTTGACGGCTATTGCCTCCAGTCCGACCGACTAAACTGTCACAGGCTGGCAGTCCGAACAATGAAGGCAGTTTGAAGAAAGGCAATTATAGTTGAATTTCAGTAGTTTTTAAACGGATTGAAAAACAGCCAGTTTTAATTTAGGGGCCATAGGATAACATGGGGGGAATGAGGGGGTGAAAACTCCCCCCAGCTCGACAAACAACAAACAACCCTTAGCGAGAACGAAAAAAAGTAGACCGTCTCGTCCAGAAGGGCAAAAAGGGTTATGTTTAAATTCCGGGTTAGGCCTTAGTGCATTGGACAAAATGAGATTCAATTTTATCTGATTTACTCTTTTGACTCCCTGGATGAAATTTTATTTCGTTAAATTCAAGGTTCTGATTCTTTAATTGCGGATTAATCTAAATCTAATCCGTTTAATCTTAAAAGAAATATGTAGGCATACGTTAAAATGTAACTATCAAAAATAAAAAATTGCTCAAGCTTAACTTCACAATGTCTAACTACATTTTGCACTGAAAATGTGTGCATCTAGCAAGCTTCGAACAAAAGCAAACAACACAAAATCACTTCTGTGCTAGTGTCATTCACCGACCCTGCGAAGTGAAACCGGCCCAGGCCCACTGTAGACCGGCCGACCAGTCCAACTAACTGTCTTCACCGGCAGGATTGCCAGCTTACGACAGTTTCGTCGAATTGGAGCCTTAAAATCTTCAAAACTATCAAATATTTCATATTTTAACTTGTATGTATCTTTAACTAACCAGACAATTAAAGTACCGGCCGGCGGGGACCCCACTATTAACTGCTTGATGTCAGAAACTGGTTCAGATGAATGGAATTTATATGGGCCGTTTCATGCTGCTGGCTGGGAAAAACCTAATACCCTAGGGGCTGGAAAATGGGGGCTGGGTTTTACCACAGGGGCAGGAAAATGGGGGCTGTGTTTTACCCTTGGGGCTGGAAAATGGGGGCTGGGTTTTACCCTTGGGGCTGGGCTGGATTTTACCTAGGAGGGCTGGAGGCTGGAGGGCTGGGTTTTACCCATCGGGGCTGGAGGCTGGGGCTGGGGGCTGGGCTGGGTTTTACCAGCACCCTAAAATTTTAACATTTTTAATCTAAGCCAAAGTGGAAACAAATTTTCTCTAAAATTGCTCTTGAAAAGTGTGGTAAATTGCTATTGTTTTGGGTTTTGAGTCATGATAATTTGTGGTAATTGTAAGCGTGCCGACTCGCCTAAACGAACGTCAGTAAGTACTTCTGTACGCTCCTAACACAAAGGAATGCACTTTATTATAGACCACGATTCAAAGCAGCAACAAAATCCTTCTTTGGCATTAGCACACACAAACCATTAGCGACCTTCTCTCACGAGTCCTATTTCCAGACTGACTACTATTTTCCAGACGCTACAAAGCCTCCTCAGAACTAATTTTGTTTACTTCCTCTCCTCCGATATTAATCACCCCTCTCTGGTCACTCATGGCCATCTGCCATCCAGTACTCGACTCTCCCCTATAATTAGATTCTATCCCCTAAAACCTTTCAAATAGCCTTCTGCTAAAAGCTTCCCAATTTAAATGTTGTCTGTCCCACAAGCCATTGAAATGACCTTCAGCAAGAAGGTTGCCAATGTAACATTAATTTAAAAGGAAAATGGGGGGGGGGGATAAAGACCAAACCTTACAAATTCCCCTCCGTTGTCAAAAAGGGTGGTTCCACCCGTGACACTTAAATGAGCAGAACAACGGGAAATGGCTGCAAAATGAGTAAAAAGAAAGTTATCGTATAAGTAAGTGTAGCAAACAGCACAACAAATGACAGAAGAATAAAAAGCAAAGACAGACTGTAACTAATAGGATACTACACAGAGTGACGTATACTAAGGGAACAGCAAATTGATTACAAGACGATGCGATTAACTGTTAATATATTATTGTAAATAGTAACGACGAGGAATTTGCAGAAATATACTGCCGACACCAATAGACAAGGGACAAAAAGAAATAGTATTGGATCATGAACAGGAAACAAATAAATAAGCACTACAGTATAATTAATAGACATACAGTGAGTAACAGCAAAGAGAATAGTATGGTATTACGTGCATTACAGAACTGATCGGATAATACAGATATAAGAATAGAAAATATGCGACCAGTGTGTCGTAACATAAAACAGGGATTGAACCTCGACCAGAGCGTCGATGTGTGTCGATAAACGTTACTAAGGGTTTTCGATGGAAATGCGCAGAATGTCACTCAGTCTAGCTGCGCCTGCGGAATTTAGATGTAAATCAGGGACTCCATTACGGAAACGGAAAAAAGAGGTATCTCGAAAATACTGATTGATTGGGAGAATTTGTACATTGCGCCAAGTTCCGGCCTGTTTTCTAGCATTAGCAACATAGTGCAAACTTTTGTTAACCTTGGTCAGAGTCTGTTGTATAGAACTGACAGGAATATTCAGATCTTTAGAGAAATCATTATGGCGAGGCAGAATTTCGCAAACAAATATAGAAATTGACGGATTTTCAGCAGACAGAAACGACACATCACGCTGAAAGTGGCGCAGCACGTGTTTGGTGCTGTTGGGGCTAAGTGCTCCATCAGGAGCATACAGTGCTGGAAGATCTCCTTTAGGAGCGTGGCGCCGTGGCAAATTATTGGTGCCACCTAAGATGACAATAGATGAAAAGAGCGGACAGGCGCAGGCGCGTGCAATTTTCACAATATGTTGGATGCGCGCACCACGCAAACAAAGCACAACTGTGGATGGCGGCAGCTGCAGATCTGCTCCTAGAGAGTCACAAACCACCAAGGTGCCAGTATGCAGAAAATTGAGACGCAGCTGAAGACGGACTTCCATTAGCAGGTTTCCGAGAAGGTTAGGGCGGGGAAACGGTTGGCCAGAGCGCCAATTAGGACCGATAACATAGACACCACTGGCCCAGCCCGACGAATCCCAGCCTGATTCTCCCAAAGGGGCCCATCCGGTATTTAGTAAGTGCTCAGAGAGGGCTGCATTTTGAAGGAATTTGGAGAAAAGAATGCCCTGCATGACATATACTTTGACAATGTCCCACCAATCGGATCGAAAATTTTGAAATGTACGGGTCGCACCTTCCTGTTTACTGGCAAACCCGTTACGAGGACCTTTGAACGTGCGAATTTTATTTGCCTTTTCATTCTCCTCAAAGAGAAAACATCGAAACCACTGGTAGGTCATCTCTGTACATTCGAAAGTAAACCCCATGAAAGTAAAGGAGCAAGGATACATATTTGATAAAACTGAATTTTCGCCTTTAAACAGAATTGGCCGGTTCATAGTGGATGTAATATGTCGACCAGAATGTCGTCGTGATTGAACGGGTTACTGAAAGCAGCTTATCGACCAGAACGTCGTTGTGGAAAATCTGAAACATTAGCAAAATTTTTACATAAAAGTTAAATAAAAATGAATCAGATTATACAAAAATGAAGCAATGTAACAATTCTACACTTCTTCAGATGCGTCAGAGTCGACAAACTCATTTTCAAGAGTTGAAGCTGTTTCTGAAGCATTATCATCAGACTCAATAGGGGGTAACAAAGGTCCGTGATACGGTTTCACACGATCTTTGTGTACAATTTGAGGTGCATCCAGCGGATGCTCAGGATGCTGCAATTCTAGATTGGGTTTACGTACTTTGACAACCAAATACGGCCCTACCCACTTAGGACAAAATTTCGAAATTTTGTTGCCTGGAGGTCGAGTCATGCGCTTCAGGTATACCAAATCACCTTCTTGGTATGAAAATTCTCTAATACGTTTATTGTAGTGATGTGTATAACTAGCTTGTGCGTTTTCAATATTAGCTTTTGCAGTTTCCCACGCCGATCGCAATCGATAAACTAGCGCACCAGCGAAATCAGAGACACGGGAAAAGGAATCGTCGGACAGTTTCAAGCTTAAGTGTTGTGGCAGCCTGGGAAATCTGCCATGCAAAAGGAAATATGGCGAATAGCCGGTAGAGCTCTGAACACTGGAACGTATGGCGAACAGACAGAAGGGTAAGTATTGCTCCCAGTGAGAATGGTCATCGGTGTACTTCGCCATCATTTGCAGAAGGGTTTTATTGTATCTTTCTGTCAGACCATTACATTGCGGATGATACGCAGTAGTAGCTATTTTAGTGACATCAAAAAGGTGACAAACCTCAGCTACGATCTGGGAGAGGAAATTGGTGCCACGATCGGACAAAAGAACTTGGGGGCTGCCATGACGGCAAATGATATGGTGGACAAAGTGGGAAGCAACCGTTTCCGCTTCCTGGTTTGGAATAGCAAATGCTTCCACCCATTTGGTGAAATAATCAGTAAAAACTAGAAGGAAACGGTTACCAGATGTGGAGGTTCTATAGGGGCCTGCGACGTCCACACCTACCATATAAAATGGCTCTCGTACCTCTATGGGGAACAAAGGACTACGGGCTTTCGGGACAACAGGTCGGTACGCGCTGCATACTTGGCATTTCTGGCACCAAGATTTTGCGTCTGTGTACATGTTAGGCCAGTAAAAGTCTTGTGTCAGGCGACCATAAGTTTTCTCGAGCCCTGAGTGGCCAGCGAGGGAGTCGTCGTGACAGAGAACTAGGGCCTTCTCTTTAAGAGATTCAGGAACATAGATTTGCTTCCGGACGCCGACAAGCTTAGGTGATTTGGGCAGATGGTAAACTATACCAAACTCTACCGTACATTGAGGTGCCTCTGTAACAACGCGTTTGGAGAGTTCTGTGTCATCAGGGAGAATTTTCTGGTCAAGGAATGCCTTCATGCTCGACAAAAAGGAATCGGTCGCTTGGCCTGTACGCCATTCTGCCGACGGAACTAAATTGGTCGTCCGAGTTAGGGTTGCTACGATTGGGGGACGGGACATGGCATCGGCATTGCCATGGAGTCTACCGGGCTTGTGAATAATTTCAAAAGTGTGCTCTTGTAAAGCAATTGCCCAAGCTAGTAGCTTAGGTGGAAGATCAGTCTTTGTCTGGAGCCATTTCAAAGCAGCATGGTCTGTAACAACTTTGAATTGGAGACCATATAAGTAATGACGGAACTTTTTGATACTCCAGACTACTGCTAGGCATTCTAATTCAGTGACAGTGAGCTTCTGCTCACTCTTCTGTAGCAAGCGGCTGGCATACTCAACGGGATGCTCTTTCCCATCAGCATGTTTTTGGGACAAAACTGCGCCAAGACCTATCCGTGAAGCATCGGTATGTAGGATGAAGGGTATGGCAAGATCTGGATGAGCTAGAATAGGGGCAGAAACTAAGGATTTCTTTAACTGGGCAAATGCCGAAGCGCACTCTTCGGTCCACTGGAATTTAACTGAGGATTTGGTAAGGTTGTGTAAAGGCTTCGCAATCATAGCATAATCTTTGACGAATCGTCGGTAATAACCAGCTAAACCTAAGAACTGACGAACTTCGGATACATCAGTGGGCTGACGGGCAGCTTGTACCTTTTCAACTTTTTGTGGATCGGCCTGTACGCCGTTTGACGACAAAATGTGACCCAGAAATGGAATAGCCGGGAGACAAAACTGACATTTACGGAGTTTAATCTTCAACTTTGCGGCAGTTAACCTAACCAGTACCTTTTCAAGGTGAACTAAGTGTTCCTCGAAGGTAGCAGAAAATATGATAATGTCATCAATGTAGACCAGGCAACACTCCCATGGCAATCCTGCGAAAACTAGGTCCATCAATCTCTGAAAAGTGGCCGGTGAGTTACACAGACCCATTGGCATTACGACAAATTCATACAAACCATTGTGCGTCACAAACGCTGTCTTCTCCTTATCCTCTTCGGCCATCGGTACCTGCCAAAAGCCGGAGTTCAAATCCATAGTTGTGAAGTACTTCGGCTTCACTTTCCCTACCTTATCGAATATCTCCCCGATATTCGGCAAAGGATACACATCCTTTTTGGTTATCATATTAACCTTACGGAAGTCAATGCACACTCTTTTCTTCGTGGTGCCCTTCTTTTCGACGAGGATATATGGACTTGCCCATGGACTGTGGGATGGCCGAATGATATCAGCATCCAGCAAATCTTGAACAATATGTTCAACATTCTCTTGTTGAACTAACGGAACTCGACGTACTCGCTGTTTAATGGGAGCGTGTCCTTGGGTATCTATCTTGTGCTGCAGCAAATTAGTTCGACCAAGGTCATAATCATCTGCAGCTACAACCTGCACATGCTTGCAGAGGAGGTTCCTAATGGCTTGTTTCTGAGACTCAGCCAAGTCAGAGCCATCAAAGCTCAGCTCTGCTATAGATTTATCACGTAATTTCTTTCTTTCTGCTTCCTTCGGGCTAAGTGTTGGATTTCCTTCGACCTGATTGTCGGTTTGTCCAACACTTGCTACAAGACCGGAAGATTCCTTCCTGGAACCACTCAGGGCGGAAACTTCATAACCCTTTGCTGGTTCCAACCAACCCAATCTGGTATGTCGATAAATTCGAACTGGGGCGTTAGTAGTATTGATGGCTCTAATGGGAATGGAGTCACCTAGGTGTACTCTAGTCAATGTTCTGGCCGTGCGAAACTTGAAGCGCTTGTGAGTATCTAGGTTAGGTTCGAACAAGAGATCCTGTTTCTGAGCCTGTTTGCCCAAATTACCAGGTAGCCGACACATGACACAAATCTCAGAACGAGGAGGAATTATCCAAGACGAGGAAGCTTTTATCTCAGTTGGTGAGAATCTACTTCCTGTATTGACTGCTGATACTGGCTCTCCACCAACTGAAATCTGTTCCGAAATGGGATCCACAAATAAGCTACCTGCTTCTGAGAGGAAATCCATTCCTAGGACGCATTCGTGTGGAACTTTGTCAGCAACGTAGGCAGGATGGCCTATGACCTTTGAACCTATCTGAAAAGGGACTTGCAACAAACCGTCCAATTCCAGAGTATGGCCAGTTGCAGAATCAATTCGAGGGACTTCGTGAGGACTGAGTTTGAGATATTCCTCATTTGCTAGCAATCGACGCCTGAGAGAGGAGGAAATCATAGTGATACTGGCTCCTGTGTCTACTAAGGCAGGAATATGTATATCGCGTATACATATCCAGATAACTAACGCCGAGAATGGGTCTAACGAGAACAACATTGGACGAGATCCTTCTGGCTGTGATGTACGAGGAGACTGTCGCCTTCGAGGAGGGAACATGCTACTACTTCGGCGTCGGTTGTCAGATGGGGACTCTGAATCTGATCGGCGCCTGCCTCTACTCTCTAATGCTATCGACTCAGTATTTGGCCTATACCGAACTGTAGGCGGGCTCCTCTGTCGATGGCGTCTGCAGCGACGGCAGCAAAGACACAGAATAATGCAGACAATCACCAGGATGACGAAAACTACTGTTACATAAAGACCTAAGAAAGAAACCCTGGAGCTTAGTCCAAAAAATGGATACAATCCAGAATGATCGGCGACTTCCCGAATCAATTTCCTTGCCTCACTATTCTGCCGTTGCGCTAATTCTAAAGGCGTGAAATCGACTGCGAACGGGGAAGTAACGTTCGGCCAGTGTGGTTTTAGGTCTAACAGTTTTACACGGACTTGTTGTACCACTTTTAGACTATTATAATAAACAAAAGAGCCTACTGTTAACAATGTATAATCTACGTGTGAGAACCATAGTACGCCGTGGCTAGGGACACTAATTTTGTTACCGACATTTTGATGCGCAATAGTAGATGAGCGCGTGACCAGTACGTGAGATTCGTTCGTGCGAATGAGTACACCAGCCGTGGTGGACCGAATTTGGGTGCTTCTGCTTGAGGTAGCTAAGCGGTGCCTGGGTTCGCAGTATTTTTCGCCAGTCTGAGGGCTGTTAAATAGCGCACTGATACAACTTTGTTCTTGCGACCATGCTAATGGTATGGAATGTGGATGGCATAACCATAGCCCTGGATGGCTTATGCAGTGCTCATTACTGATAGGTAGTACTAGGTGGTGGTAGCTATCGTCTCCCATTGGGATGTTCCCGAGCATTACCATTTCAGGCAAATCAAGAGCATACTGTAGTTTGGTTGTTTTATTATGCCAACCAACGTTGTGAATTTTAAAAACAGGCTTCACATCTTCGTTAAGTACTATTGGAATTTCTAACAAAAAGGAAAACAACAATCGATGAATTTCAAGCTTCACTGGATACGTTTTTGCAAACTGGTATAAAAGAGCTGGTTCTTGATAAAAAAGGCTACCGTGTAGATTTACATTATTTCGCAAAAGACGTTTCAGCGTCGTTACGTCAATTAGATCGGGCGCAAGCCTACCTTCTGTAGCTGCCAGCATTGCCCCATCGACCATTCTAGTAATGGTTTCTTTCATTGCTAGACTGCTAATCATTAGATCGATTTCCTGAACTATCTGTGTTTGAGTACAGGCGATTTGGTTGATTTTGTCCTGAATTTGTTTGATGGAATGGTGGGTGAAAATGTACAGCTGTTCATTTGCAGCTGTTAACCTGTTTAAGGTCTGATCACGCAAACTTGCATCTGTTTTCATGAGTGACATGGCATCTTGCAGAGCATCAAGTTTGGAGCCTACTTTCCCCAAATAGATGCTGTTCGCTAGCCCCAGTCCAGTCCCGGTCAAACCAAGAACCCCTGCAATTAGCGCTCCTAAAAAGCGTTTCTCCCGTCTTGGGGAGCCCTTTTCTTGGTTTGGTGCGATATCCGGTGTGGGTTGGTCAGTTTGAGTACAAAACCCTTCTGCCTGTTTGCAGACCTGGTTTAGCAATTTAGCATAAAAGTCAGTGTCTAAAACCCCCTCATAAGCAATGGCTAGGTCGGATATTACTGCCTGTAATCTTTTATGTAAATTGAGGCGGCCACTACAGGTATTGTTTGTATTTCTAGACCCCTTAGCCCACTCAACGTAATCGTCATAGTCTTTTTCTATATCAGGCAACTCAGCGTGGATTACTATGGGGAGGTACTCCACGTTGCGTGGAGTAAGCGCTAGCCCAGCTGGTTCCATGGCTACGCCATATCCTGTATGAACCTGTGTGGTGAACTTACCCAGTTCCCCAGCTAGCGAGCCACCAGTTGTAGGTAGCAGACAAAATACAATCAGGGGTAAAAAGAGTACTGCTTGTATGAAGGATGCTGCTCGTATACGGTGTCGAATTTGCCAGTGAGGTCTTAGGTGTGGACCAGAATGTCCCTCGAGTGCTATGGAAGGCTCCTCCCATTGAGTTTCTGCATTATTCATTGCCAATTGAGTATTAGTGCTTCGCTCCACTAACTCCTTGTTGTGAGCAACTAATTTGCATATAGCAGGTGACCGCTGTATACCAGTCACGTGTACGGTAGGGTATAAAGTTTTGACCTGCGCGTCAACCCCCTCTTCTTCTTCTTCTTCTTCTTCTTCTTGCCTTTCCTCATAGCGTTCTAAGCCAGTGTCATATTCAAAGGTCAGTGGTTCGGTTCGATTCATATAGTTAAAACTTCGACGTTTCGGCTCTTTTCTAGGGCCACCTTGTGTCGACTGTATTTGTGGGCATCGTGTTTTAATGTGCCCCGCCTGGCCGCAATGCCAACATTCGATCCTACTGTTTTGAGCTTGTCTTTGAAAGTTGGATGACGAGTGTGGTCCTTGTGATGGCCCAGCTGAATTTCTGAATTGTGTATTTCCACTAGGTCGGCCGAAACTCTGATTTTGCCGAATGGAATCTACCAACGTTTGCATCTGTTGGGTCAGATTGCCCATTTGAGACTGTAGTGTAGTGACCTCTTGTTTCAGAGCCGCTGTTTCGTCACTACTGGTATTATGACGGACGGCGCTGTACATTTGGCGACTCTGTCTGTTATCATACTGCTGACGCCGCGAGTATTGTTGTCGATTTTGTTGATGACGAGAGTCGTCGTATCTGTCATTTCTATTCTGTCGACCTGACTGTCGCTCGAAATGACGATTGGGAGTGCTCCGAGGTGGTGGCCTATTCACCACCTCGTCGAGCCAAGGGGCATCTCCGTACATGAGATGTTGATGCGCTTCTTGCTCAACTGCTTCTGCTACAGCAGCCTCAAAATTTGTAGGCTTTGTCGTTATTACATACTGGCGAATGCGAGGTTTTAAGCCTTTCAGGAAATACCGTAATCTTAAAACCTCGGATTCAGCAGGGGAAACTTCGGGAAACGCATCACGTACAAGTTTTTGAATGTCATATGCGTATTCAGAAACAGCTTCTTCCGTCTTTTGTTCCCTCAAAGTGAGTTTATCGACTGCCAAGTATTCAATTTTTGGAGAAGGGAATTTTTGCTCAAACTGTTGACATAATTCTGCATAATCATATCGGGTGTTTTGGTCAAGCCCTTCGTAAAATGTATCAGCTAGACTGTCAATCTCAAGCATACTAGGAAAAATTTCACATTTTCGTTGGTCACTAAAAATTCGGTTAGACTGAAAGTACCGATTCAATTCTTTTAGAAAGTCTTTAAATTTTTCCTTTCTATAACCTCCAAACCGTCTAGGTGGTCCGCCTATGTAAGGCCCTCCGTATGTAGCCTGAGTGCTAGTCGGATCAGTCATAGTTGAGCTAGCTTGGTTTTGCATGCTCATTTCAAAGCTGACGTGAAGAATGCGAAATATTCAAGACTGAATACAATTTTTAGGAGGAATTTTACAATATTAGCCAGTCAGTATACTAATTTTAGAATATTCACAAAAATCTGTTTTAAAATCGCTTTGCCCCACGGAGGTAGTAAAAAGTATGCTAGAATCAGATTACTGGAAATTAATAAAATAAAAAGTAGATAGCATTTAAGACAAATGTTCATATTGTAGGTACGTTACAAATATACCTTAAGTAGCCACAAATACAGTATCAAAAGGTTGGATAAGCGGAAGCAGCAGTCCAGAAATCATAGGTAAAGCCTGAGAATCACGGAAATCGTAGGTTTTGAATAGACACGGACGAAGCGGCAAATTCTCAGTTTTCAACGGATCACTTGGCAGAATTCTCCACGCGTTTCCAGTAACGGAACAAGCCTTCTGGTAGGACTAAGTTTCGGAAAAATGTCAAGTTAAGTCGGTATTCGGAATTACTGCAGTGATTGGGAAACATTCATAATTGTCCAACAAGTGAAATGCACGTAGATCTGGCAAAGAAAAGGTGAATAGAAAAGTCTTAAAACGTTATGTTCAGAAAACGCCTGGATTGTACAATCGGACTCAGTTGATCCAACACATGTGCATAAAATTGCTCAGAAGAGGAAATGATGCAAGAGTTTAACAGGATTGATCAACGCAAGTGAACAGGTGAGGACAGTCACAAAGTCAAATGTCAGGGTCTAGACAGTGGGATCCCACCGCGACTGCCACCAGAATTGTAAGCGTGCCGACTCGCCTAAACGAACGTCAGTAAGTACTTCTGTACGCTCCTAACACAAAGGAATGCACTTTATTATAGACCACGATTCAAAGCAGCAACAAAATCCTTCTTTGGCATTAGCACACACAAACCATTAGCGACCTTCTCTCACGAGTCCTATTTCCAGACTGACTACTATTTTCCAGACGCTACAAAGCCTCCTCAGAACTAATTTTGTTTACTTCCTCTCCTCCGATATTAATCACCCCTCTCTGGTCACTCATGGCCATCTGCCATCCAGTACTCGACTCTCCCCTATAATTAGATTCTATCCCCTAAAACCTTTCAAATAGCCTTCTGCTAAAAGCTTCCCAATTTAAATGTTGTCTGTCCCACAAGCCATTGAAATGACCTTCAGCAAGAAGGTTGCCAATGTAACATTAATTTAAAAGGAAAATGGGGGGGGGGGATAAAGACCAAACCTTACATAATTCAACCATTTGATTTTTGTTTAATTGTCTAAGGTGTAAATGTTGGCTTTATTAATTTTTTGTTTATGTTTCAGAATACGGATAAAAACCGGCCGGATGACAAAAACAGAGAAGTTTAATTTTTAGCATTCTAATTTCAAAGGAAATGGTTAATTTTTTCTTCGAAAACATCCTTTTACAGTGCTTTTGCAACCCAAAGTAGTCTCTCAAATCGGTCTGGAATTGATAAATAATTGCAGACAAATTGCTTCACAAAACTGATTAATACATAAAATCGTTCCATAATTAGTGCAAACATTTATTCAAAGGCTCCAAAAATGACAATTTCTGAAGACTTAATGAAAACCGAAACTGGTGTATTCTTCATAAAAACGAAGGAGTAATCTAGTAGTGGATGCGATCGAAGACTAAAACTTAAGAAACCAGTACTTCAAATGCGAAAATCTCATCTGTTTGGCTGTATATGTGCATTTGGAATCGTAGTAATTACGTAACTGTTGTTTTGGTTATTATAATCATTTGCAGTGTTTAATTTCTGTTTTAGAAAAGGAAATCAAGGAAGCCAACTCGACAAATGAAACGAAAACGTAAGAGGCAGAAGCCAAAAGCTGGACTAGAAAATCGTCAAAACGCGGAAAGGAGAAAGTTTGGTGAAAAGGATAGGTGGTTCGAATCCCCGCTGAAAATTAATTTTTCTTTGCTTTACAGAAGTGTTGTTTTGGCTGATCTGATTTTCTTTTCTGGTTTTCTTGTTCTAGATTTAGTAATTGGTATTAATTTTGACGGTAAAAGTGTTTGTTAATCTGCTTTTTCTTTCTTTTCAGCTCGCAATTTATAAAGAAGATTAAAGACCTAAGAAGATTCTAAAAATTAAAAATATCTGAAACTAGTGATTAAACTGAATAAGATATATATTTTATGCTTTGCTTTATTGTTCACTGTTGCTTGTTAAATGTTTTTTTGTCAGGATTTGTATGCATTTGCTATTTAGCTGTATTACTGGTTCTGTTAGTGCAAATAATATTTGTGCAGTTCATTGCCAAATTGTTCATTTACTTTTCGTTGTCTGTTTTTATTACAGTATGAAGTAGAGAATGTAACAATAAACAAAGACCTAGGATTTGCGGCTCTCACCCGCACGGCCCGGGTTCGATTCCCGGCACGGGAAGCAGACATTTTGTGCAAGACTGAGCGACACGCACACGGAAGTAACTGTGACTTTTATTTCTGAGAGAACAGAAACGCAGAAGCAGGAGATCCCATCACAACCTCAGCATAGCGAACAGATCATTAGCCTAAACTCGGCAGCGAATGAGAAGAAGCGCATCATTGCAAAATATTTCCCGTGCCGGGAATCGAACCCGGGCCGTGCGGGTGAAAGCCGCAAATCCTAGCCACTAGACCACACGGGACTTATTGCATTGATTTTGTTCCGAAAAAGCTTTCGCATTTAGCGCGAAAGATTATTGTCTCCTGCGGCGCTCGTCCTTCTGTCTTTCCAGCATCTTACTTCCACACAATAAAGTATTGATGCTCCGTTATTTGTAAGGTTTCTGGCACAGCGTTTACTTATGTATACAAAGAATTGATAAACATTTGAAAAACCATTTCGCTGTGTTCAAAAAGGAAGGAATGCTGAAGATCGGAAGCCAAATAATTACCTGTTTCCTGGAGCATGGGTCAACAGTGGCAGTTTGTGAGCGTTTGTTCTACCAATGCGGCGCTGGGAATTCCAAGTACGGTGATTGCATTTATCACAAATGACTGCCTGGCTGGATCATAGTCGTTCTTGCACTAAAATATGTCACTTGTAATAGATAGTTTTCTTGTAATCTTTTGGCGATCCAATTGTCCGGTTACGCCCCTGTGAACCTAAACTTGCCAGTTTGATTCCAATTTGAATATATTGCCATGCTTTTGATAACAAATAAGGGGCTCTGCTGAGGGTAAAAATGAGTGAAATCTGTGTCTATCGATTTTGGACCAAGTGACACTTTATAAAGCAATTAAAGTATCTTTATGGCTTCTTAAATATAATCACGTCTTGCTTCATCAAGCGTTTTTTAAACTGACAGTATACAATTTTAAAAATTAGGTTACCGAAATGAAATTGAGTCGCGATCCCGGTGAGTCAAAACGTTTAAAAGCCCAGTCGAAATGCTTTAAACAAAATGCAAAATATTACGAGTCAGTACAAATATTACCGGCCTCGCTGTTTTCAACTATACTTGACAACACTACTACCTTTTCTGGGATCATCTAACTTGCATATTGAGCGTTCACAAATCGAAAATCGGAACCGAGGGGGAACGAAGCGAAAGAATTTGAGAAATTGGACAACCAAAGCCCCCCAATGAAAATTGGCATAAAAGTTAGTTTTTGTAAAACAAAATAAAAGTGGTAGCCTTACCTCCCACGACTAAAATGGTAACACCATGTAGAATGAGAGTTTCAGGCTAGCTTCCGCCCTCACACCCCCCATTGAAAAAAGACAGACTGACTAAGTCTGTGTGTTAAACATAGGCACTACGATTCAAGCTCATCTGTTATTACACGCAGTTTAGGGTTCACCCATTACAAAGATTCCGCCTCCGGCGGAATAAAAACATTGAAGGTCGGAACTGAAATGGGTCAACAGTGGCAGTTTGTGAGCGTTTGTTCTACCAATGCGGCGCTGGGAATTCCAAGTACTGTAGGTGTAAAGTTTTGGCCCCAAGGACTAGATAATTGGGCGACCAAACCACTTTACTGGGGTGCTGTGCGCTGAAGGCCGGATACGCAACCTGGACTGGAGATAGTTCCAGGCCAACCTCGACAAGCCTCGCCAATTAGTACCCCAGAAAGTCCGTGAAACTTAAGCTCAACCCCACTAAATTACCACAATTCTAGACCTTATGTACCCTACCTACCGAACTAACAAATCTAAACCTAGCTAAAATACTATAGGCCAAGTGGCCGTATTATAAAATTTAATATAAAAGTGGAGGGGGGAATACAATAGAATTGGTCACAGATTTACTGAATACAGGAATTTTCCAATGGCCAGTGAGTTACAGTAATAGCAGAAAGCAGATCATAACATAAATTACCAATATAGAAATACTTGAGAGCCCCGACCAATATTTGGAACCCCCGTCTGACCTATCACCAGATCAGAGGTTACTCTCCAAACCCGGATTTCAAGAACGCTCGGGAGCCCCTGATTCAGGAAATACACAGAATATAGCATAACCTTTAAGCCGGGACCACTTTAAAAAAACCGACCGACCAAGTCAAGCGGGAAAGTAAGATTGCCTGGGCTTTTTGAAAGTAATGAGAGAATATGCAATCACGCGATCACACGTGACTTGCCCAGACAATCAAATTTGAATAGACTTTTGAGAGAATTTCGAAACCAAACTAGACAAATTGCTGATCTATCTTTGCAAAACACATACAATTACATTATTTCCAACACAAATTATAAACTATCGGGGCAATTTTGACAAAAACAAGATACATAAGTTTGGATTAATTTTGAATGAAGAATCTTTAGCCAAGTAATTACCTGTTTGCTGGAGCATGGGTCAACAGTGGCAGTTTGTGAGCGTTTGTTCTACCAATGTGGCGCTGGGAATTCCAATACTGTAGGGGCAAACCTGAATCAAAAAAGTTTTTGTAAAAACTACGACTGATTTGTCCAGAGATTGTGGAGAATTTAATTGCTAATTTAATTAATTTAATCTTGTTGTTTTGACTTTGTTACAATAGACTGGAGACGAATAATGTAAGTATAAGTATCCAGTAAAATATGTAAAAACTATGTATTTCAAATTTCCGAAAGTTGAACCACAGTTGTGTCAACAAATAAATTGATTGGAGTCAAATAGTTCATGACAAATGAAATTTCCTGCATGTGTCTAATGAAGGTCAGACACTTCGCGAAGTGTCTAGACACATTGCAGAAAAACACCACTCTGACAAAATTTTCGCAATGTGTCTAGGCACTTTGCGAAGTGTCTAAAATGACTAGACACTTCTAGAAGTGTCTAACTTTGCTATCTGTCTACCACATATACAAAGAATTGATAAACATTTGAAAAACCATTTCTGTGTGTTCAAAAAGGAAGGAATGCTGAAGATCGGAAGCCAAGTAATTACCTGTTTGCTGGCGCATGGGTCAACAGTGGCAGTTTGTGAGCGTTTGTTCTACGAATGCGGCGCTGGGTGAAGTTAAGCGTAGCCGTACATATGATTATTAAATTAAGGAAGACTGGATCTTATGTATACTACTCCCGGGTGGTCTAGTGGTTAGGATTTGCGGCTCTCACCCGCACGGCCCGGGTCCGATTCCCGGCACGGGAAGCAGACATTTTGTGCAAGACTGAGCGACACGCACACGGAAGTAACTGTGACTTTTATGTCTGAGAGAACAGAAACGCAGAAGCAGGAGATCCCATCACAACCTCAGCATAGCGAACAGATCATTAGCCTAAACTCAGCAGCAAATGGGCAGAAGCGGACCATTGCAAAATATTTCCCGTGCCGGGAATCGAAGCCGGGCCGTGCGGGTGAAAGCCGCAAATCCTAGGTCTTTGTTTATTGTTACATCTAGTTTACAGCATACAGTTTACGACAATCAAAATCACATTTTAAGGTTTCTTGGGGTTTTAAAAATGTCTTTATTGAAATTCTGTCGAAAGTTCTATTTTTCTGATAATCGGAGTGGAATCTTCCAGGGCATAGCAATTCTACAACAGTCACTGAAACAAAAACAGATTCATAAACACCTTACAAGTAATGTTTTAATAGTAAACAGCAAAGACAGTCTATCGGATTCCTCTTTCTTATTTGATTTAGCTACTTTCAAAATTCTGCCTTACAAGAGATTCGTTCCTGTACTTTCTGGGCTCATGTGATGCTATTTTTGTTGCCTCTTTTAATTACTGCCGAAGATTTAGAAATAGGCTTTTGCTTGCAAAAATCCTGTTTCTAGAAAAGGAGAACTGGAAATGGATTCTGCTTTTGTTGCCAACGCTGAATATTTACTGTGGCTGTGCCAAATTCTTTTGATTCTGGACCAGCAAGGACTAATTTATGCAAATTAAAGGGTATTTGGAATAGCCATTACCTAATCGAAACTGATACGATTGACTGTCTATGTAGCAGCAATAACGCAAACCATTACATGCAGTACTGTGTACGCCGCTCAATATCGCATTCCGGATTAAATTTAAGTTAAAGTCCAGAAATTTCAACTTCTTATTAAAAAGAGTTAATTAGATGTTTTGTATAGTAAAATGCCCTTATTTTTCGTTTTATCCAATGATTTTTCGTTTCTTAAACATCCTTTCTAAACCATAAAAAGCGAATCCCAAACAACCATGCTCTACTTCAACTGCCATTAGCGCTACTCAACTGATCAGTTTTACAAGAACAAGAAACCTTCTTACTATTTACCTCCAATACAGAAAAGTTACAAAATGTTAAAGAACCAATTTCAGAGAAACTTCGGCCAGTTATGTATGACCGATTTAAGAATTCTGTTTGAGAATGTTTTGAATTTACAATTTGATTTTCGAAAAGAAAAATTTTCACTGAGTGGGGATCGAACCCAAAACCTTCAGTTTAAAAGCGAGGCGAACTTGCCAACTGCGCCATCGGAACTGTTAGAAAGCCTGCTTCAAGTTTTGCCTTGGAAGTCAAACCGCTGCCTCTTCTAAGTGTGGGACTGAAACGCCCGTGTGGTTTGGCTTTGTGCCAACCACTCCAGGCTTCGACTTTGTGTTACACCTTTCTTAGCATAAAACCTGTCTCAACCGGAAATCACTTGTCTGACTTATTTATCTCTGAAAGACCAGTATTGCGTGCGTGGGTGACTGCTGGCTGATTTTTTGTTTTCAGCCAGCAGTCACAAGTATACTTTAAGCACACCTTAGCGTGCATTCACTGATTTATACGCACGCCGTGTGGGAAGCTCCGAGTGTGGGGCACGAGTGCCACGCACGAGGGCTTCCCATACGACGTACGCAGTAGAAATCAGTGAACAACGCTAAGGTGTGTTGTAAAGTACTTATACAACGATTCAACCTCTCATTAATTGATGAAACCTTACTCATTTATGTTGCAGCTGACAGCTAAGTTTAGACAAATTTCAGCATGAAGTGGCATCAACTTATTGCTTGCCATGGCTGGGAGGCCTAGTTTTTGGTGTTCAGCAGAGCTGTCTAGGTTGGAGCTCTGCTGTACACACTGCTGTAGCATGCAGGTAACTGTATGCTACAGCAATTTAGATTAGGGACCGGCTTCCCAGCGTGCAGCGTGCGTATAACTCAGTTATACGCACGGTGCACTGTGCATTATCTGATTTATTCACAACATAGGAAAAGTGCAAAAGAGTTGTATAAATTTATTTATCTGCAATTTTGGTGCCGCCCTTTTACGGGCGACAATTTCTGCCAAATATTTATTGGAAATTCATTTTGATTTTTGGGCGCAAATTGTTTGCGCCCAAGTTTCCGAGTTTGTGGCCATTTTTTGGCAAAATGATTGCAGTCTAGCTCACTGCATTTTTTCTGAATATTGCTGTTTAGTTGCCTAACTCGCAGCGAAATATTTCTGCCGTTGCACTTGCAGTCTTGCTCACTGCTTTTTGTATTACACAGCGACTTTGTCGCAATTTTGAACTGTATTTAAAAGTTTCCATATTTATAAAATCTAGGGTCCCTTTTAATATTACATTAATTAGGATTTGAAACTGAATTGAGATTAGGGGGGCCCGGCTCTCAGAAAATAGCTCAAATTTTAATTTTGCGAAACTCAAAAGTTTTCCAGCTTCTGGCCGATCCTTTCTCCAGAATTGAATCCTTGAGCCTGAAACACAAATACAAAAATTAAACACTAAGATTAATAGCAATCCAATAATAGTTGTCGGCTACAAAATAGCATAGAGTTCCACATTGTTAAAGTTAAAAGCAGTAGATCACATCTCAGTTTCTTTTAAATTTTTGTTTACATCCTTCAGAGTTAGCCTTAGTAAACTAATAATTAGAGAGGAATTAACCAAAATTTCCTTCTTTCTGGCTTTTTGAATAAAAAACGTCCTGCAACTTTGATCAAAACCGTGACTCCTGAAAATATACAAAATCAAATTATGCTAAATTACACAAACACAAAACCAATAACTATATCTCCTTCATAACCAAAATACCGTCCGCAAAATTGAATAATCCGAAGTTCCCTGTCAAATAATTCAAAATGCGCACTTCTCTTTCTAGAGCGCTCGCATTTGAGCCAATTCTCCCCAACGATTTCTGAAAAATGTCCCAGGGATCTTTTACGTTTTTCGACTTTTTGAAAATTTCTCGAGTAAACCAAATTGCCAACTGGGCCTCCTGAATGGCCAGATTGGCACTAATTTGCAATTTTCGATTTTTCCTAGCCACGAACCCCAAAATTTTTTCCTGCATAATTAAATTTCTGTACGCCAATTGGCTTAAGCCTCCCATCCATATGCCCTCCGGGGTAGCAACCTTTTTGAGAAGTGGCATACTTTTTGCCACAAACTCGAAACTCGGGGACATAGTACAAACACGTGGATCACATCTTCAGTAACTCGAACATATTTTTGAAGACAGAAATCACAAAATTCACTGTTTCTGTTATCAATTTGATTTTTTCGATTATTCGTCATTAAAGCATTATGCACCAACTTTAAATGAACATCCAGCGCAATACTTTGAACAAATTTAGTTCTCATTGCTGACCAGATATATTCCCAATCATTTGGGTTTATAGCTGGAAATTTTTCGAGCCATTTTTCTTGCATTTTATCTCGCTTTTTCAAGAATTTTTTGCAGACTAAAAATTCGTAAATTTGCTTCAATTTAGCATCTTTGAAACTATAAGCTTTGTTTCCAAAGCTTACAGAATTAGGACTAAAGTGAGGCTCAAGTTGTATTTCAGCCTGCCGTAATTCTTTATAGAATTCCGGAGCTTGTGTGCGATTGGCAGCGGCTTGGGGTTTACCTTTGACCATTTCGTAGAAATAGTCAAAGGTCAAATGCCAAGCCTGGTTGCTGCCCAAACGCCTCCTAATTAAGATTGCAATTCTTTGTGCTAGAATTTTTTGCTCTATTTTAGGAAGACCCAATTCCTCCTTTTGTTTTTGGGAGAATAGCACAAACTGTGCTAATTAAATTTTGAGGAATTGGATGCCAAATATACTTTGCTATTAATTCCATCATTCTATTAATTTTCCACTTTCTGGTGGCACGAACCAGGTCGTATACCAGAGAGTAGATAGAAAATAAGTCATTAAGCCGTTAACTTTCCCATATGCTGAAATTCGATCTGGAGGTGTACTTTCTTGTAAATTTGAGATAACTTTGTAAAAAATTGAACTTAAAATTTTGTCACAAAGGTTTGCAATTTTAATTAGGAGGCGATTGGGTAGCAATCAGGCTTGGCATTTGACCTTTGACTATTTCTACGAAATGGTCAAAGATAAATCCCAAGCTGCTGCCAATCGCACTCAAGCTCCGAAATTCTATAAAGAATTACGGCAGACTGAAATCCAATTTGAGCCTCACTTTAGTCCGGATTCTGTAAGCTTTGGAAACAAAACTTACAAGTTCAAGGATGTAAAATTGAAGCAAATTTACGAATTTTTAGTGTGCAAAAAATTCTCGAAAAAGCGAGAGAAAATTCAAGAAAAATGGCTTGAAAAATTTCCAGCTATAAACCTAAATGACTGGGAATATATCTGGTCTGCGATGAAAACAAAATTTGTTCAAAGTATAGCCTTAGATGTTCATGTAAAATTGGTACATAATGTATTAATGACGAATAAGCGAAAAAATCAAATAGACAAAAGGAATAATGAATTTTGTGATTTCTGTCTTCAAAATAATATCCAAGCAATCGAAGATGTGATCCACGTATTCGTGCTTTGTCCTCGAGTTTCGAGTTTGTGGCAAAACGTTTGCCAACTTCTGAAAAAAGTAGCGACCCCGGAGGGCATATGGGTGGGAGGTTTAAGTCAATTGGCATACAGAAATTTAATCATGCAAGAGAAAATTTTGGGGTTTGTAGCGCGGAAGAATAGAAAATTACAGATTAGTGCCAATCTGGCCATTCAGGAGGCACAGTTGGCAATTTGGTTTACAAGGGACATTTTCAAAAAGTCGAAAAATCTCAAAGATCCGTGGGATATTTTCAAGAAATCGCTGGGGAGAATTGGCTCAAATGCGAGCGCCTTAGCAGGAGAAATGGGCATTTTGAATTATTTAACAGGGAATTTTGGTTTGTACAATTTGGTGGACGGCATTTTGGTTATGAAGGAAGCACAGTAATGGTATTATTTTGTGTTATGCTTGTTGTATTTTGCCTTTGTATATTTTCAGAAATTTCTTCAAGAATCTCTAATTTTCCTACTAATTGAAGAAAAACGAAATTTGGCTTTACTTGGTGATACCTAGTCTGTTAAAAATATAACTTTGAAATTTTGAATATAGATCTTTCTTGGGTTTTGATCTATTACTTTCAATTCTGAAGTAGAATGATAACATGAAGCTGTATTCATCTGAATTTATAATTTGGCATTTTGTTTTTGTCTGTTGCAGGGTGAAGGAATCAATTTTGGAGAAAGGGATTGGCCAGAGTTCAGTTTATCGTCAAAGAAACTTTCCAAATTTTGAATTAATTTTGCAGCACCAGGGACCACCCACCCCCAAGAAAGGGTCCCTCCCCCTAAGCTCAGATTATTTCTCGTTACCTATTTAATGTAAAGTTAAAAGGGACCCTAAATTAATAGTAATTGAAACTTTTAAATGCATTTCACATCTGCGAACAAAGTCGCTAATCAATCAAAAAGCAGTGAGCCGGATTGCTAAATCGAAGTGCTAAATCAGCTGCGAGCCAGGCAGCAAAGTCGTGATCCTAATACACCAAGTCGGACTGCAGAAATCGCCAGAAAACTGGCATCATATAGCTAAAATGATAAAGTTGGGCGCAAATAAATTGCGCCCAAAAATAGAAAATGTATTCCATTTCTCCATAAAGCAGTAGAAATTTGCCGCCCAGCTACGGGCGGCGACAAAATTCCAGAAAAACAAATAATGTGGCTGCTGGCCGAAAGCAAAAATTCAGCCAGCAGTCACCTACGCACGCAAAATGGGTCTTTCAGAGAGAAACATGTCAGACAAGTGATTTCCGGTTGAGACAGGCTTTATGCTAATAAAAGTGTAACACAAAGTCGCACGTCTCAGTGGTTGGCGAAAAGCCAAAGCATACGGGCGTTTCAATCCCACACTTAGAGCAGGCGGCTTGACTTCAAAACCAATACTGGAAGCAGTCTTTGTAACAGTTCCGATAGCGCAGTCGGCAAGCGCGCTTCTCTTTTAAACTGAAGGTTGTGGGTTCGATCCCCACTCAGAGAAAATTTTTCATTCCAATTTAAATCATAAAACTTTAGAACTTTTTCGATTTAAGTTTAAAAATAAATCACAAAATTGGTCGAAATTTCTCTAAAATTGTTTCCTTGAAATTGGCATTTTTTCTGTGTCTGAAGCAACAGGTATATATATATATGGCAGTTGTTTTCCTTTCTTTGCAACAGCTGATTAGCAATGCTAATATTTATGCAGTGCAGAATGGTTGAAGTAGAGGATCGGAGCTATTTTGTGAATTATCCTTGTGATAATCTGTAATCTGTCGCTTTAGAGACAAAGTGCAGGCACCGGAAATCATGTCAGGAAACAGAAAAATAGACCAAAAATATAATTATCGCATATCCAGTTTCCTTTTATTGAGCTAAAATTTTATGCACATTATCTCTAAGCAATTCTAAGTTGATGGAACATCATTATATATGTGCAACAGTCTTTTCAAATGCGGTTACAAAGACAGTCAATCAGATCTTTTCTGAATGGAAATTGTATTCCAAATTCCCTTTCCCGCTAATTTGCATAAAGGAAGCCTTTTCAGATTCCAAAATACATAAATTTGGCATTTTCACCATAAGCATGCAATTCTGGCAACAGAACCGGAAATTCAGCTCTATCATTGTTTTCCCTATTCCGTGGAGACAGAGAAGTATTGGCAGCTCACTACAGATTTAAGTTAGCAAAACAAATTATACCAGTATCAAAACAGAAAACTGCAGTCATCACTTAGAGTAGGAACAATTCTCTGGTAGAGAAGAAATTCGTTGATACGAAAATGAAATATGAGCAATTAACAGGAAATGGAGATCTAAATTTAGTTGGAATCTGCTTGACTGTATTTGTTTAATAAAGCGTAATAAATGTAATTTACAGTATTTATGAAATGTTTTTGTTTTAGCTGATTTTCTAGAATGCCACTATTTGGATAATCGGGAACAGCTTTCAAAAACATAGAATGTTTTTTGAACGACCGGATAAATTGGATCTGGAGTCTTAGAAACAGAAAATTTCAAACAACTCTCAAGAAACATCTAAATTTCCCTAAATTTAAATCAATCTTTGTCGTTGTATACAGTACGCTGTAAACGGAATGTAATAATAAACAAAGACCTCTGTGATCGTTTTGTAGTATCTGTTCTTATCAGCTTAATCTCTGGTATGAGGTTCACGGACCTCACGAGATTGACTGATTTTTGGTCGACTGATGGGTGATCCAGCTTGCTGGGCCTCATCGAGGGTTGACCCGACACTGCACTGAATGTCGGGATCGGCCCCCTCTCCGAAAGGAGAGAAAAACCAAAAGCTGAAAGTTTTAGAAGATAGAAAATGGGTACTCTCATTTTGAATGCATTCCATCACGTGCCTGATTGATTGGTAAATAAAATCTTAATGTTTGAAAATTTTATTACCAATCAATCGGACATGTGTTGGAATGCACCCACACAAAGTTTGAGCTAAATTGGCCAAATTTTGAGGTAAGAAAAGCGTTTGTGCCTGGGGGCGATTGGTAGCTTATACTGAGCTAACGAAAACCACGAAGAACGGACTTCAGATTTGTGTTCTACGACCCCGAAAACCGCTACATACATCTTTTCAGCAAAGTCGAAGACAAAAAATTAGAAGAACTATGGGTCTTATATTAGAGCTGGGGCCGGTTCCACTAGAACCGGTTGGAACCGGAATCGGAACCGGAACCGGAACCGGAACCATACGTGTGCTTGGGGGGGGGGGGTTGGGGGGGGGTCCCTCACCCCCCCAGAATCCGAATTTTTCCAGTAAAAAACCGGAAAAATCCGGTTTTTCGGCGGCCTTCGGCCGCCCTTCACCCCCCTCCCCAGAACTTCCCCTCCTGCACATGTCTGACCGGAACCGGTAGAATTTGGAACCGGCCGGTTCCAGGCTCAAAAAGTGAGTTTGAACTAAAATTTTTGCCAACTGTAAAATTTGCAATAGTTGAAATTTGGGCCTGGATCTCATAATTTAGCATCATTTGATTTTGATGTATGATTCCCTCGTCTCCGCAGCTGAAACTGGAACTGCATTGTCACCAAGAATCATTAGCGAATGATTCGAAATCGGCGATTACATCATACGAATGTTCGAATAGTTGTTTACATCTCAACTAAAGTATACATGTAGTCAACGAACAACTCGCTGAACGAATATTCTAAACATTTTTTTATTTCCATTTTCCACTAGTTAATTGCTTTAATATTACAGAAGATTTCTATTTTTTTTGCAGGGTTTCGACTCGAGCTAAACTGAATCTGTAATGACCAGAATGTGTTGATGGTAGTAACGTGCAGCAAACATTGAAAGGCAGCAAATTTATCCAATGTTTGGAGTTCAACGATAATTTTTAAATTATTTTAAAGCTTACCTAAATTTAATAGTTTTAAAGCTGCTACAAGTATGCAGAGTACGGCCGTCTCAATTCAAATGTTCGACTTGGACATGCGACAAGTTTTGAATATGGATTGATTTCTCGACGTGTGGGAAGCTAAAGAAAAGCTATCACAGTTCACGCTACAAAAAGCGCTCCCCGAGGGTATATTTGTTCTGAAATTGCTTAATGAACAAACAAGCTCAATATTTTGAGAAAATGTAAACTTTGTCAAATTTTCACCAACAGCTTCAAGTTTGGAGACTTATATTTCTCCCTAACAAAATGACAATACAAAACTTAAAAATTTCTCTCAGCAAGCAGTTTTCCCAAAAATGTGTGCGTAAAGCCGCTTTCTAATTGTTGGAATGAGTTGAGAGGAATCCGTGTTCATAAAAATTCTAGCCGCCATGTTCAGAGTTTGGTATCTTCGTTGCTGTGCTTAGGCAGAGATGCCGCAGAGCAGACAGACCAAATCGAAAACCAAACCAAACCAAAATCAAACAAGCTTTAAAAAACCAAATTTATTTATATATTATCTCCTAAACCGCAAAGAATCGTTGTTGTAAGTTTTTGTAAGTTGTAAGTTTTGGTGAGAGCATTCGAATGACTATAAGTTTGTATATAGTTTATTATTTTCATTAATTTCATCAGCTTTTTGCTTTCGCTTTTGCTTCCAATGCGAAGGACGCTTTCAATTATTCTTTGAACTCAAGCTGGAGTCAACATTAACTCCGCAGAGCAATTAAATCTTGCAGGCGCAGAAACATTTGTAAACTGCTATTCCCTATTTTCGTTTTTCAGGAACTTCGGCTTTTGGCACAAAATTCGTAAGAGTGAAGGTACATAAATAGAAAGAGGTGTCGGCATAACTAATCTGTTAAGAACTAAATAGTTAGATAGAGGTGTCTATGTCAAAGAAAGCAGCCAATTCAGCACTAAAGTAAATTTTAATATTTGCTATCTTTCAAAATTCAAATATTATAGAAACAAGTTAGTTTACGTACCACTATTTTTCCTTTTCCGGAATTTATTTCTGGGATGAAGTGGACAAAAATAGAAGCCCGTCCAATATTAAAGAAATAAATAAAATACACTCTCGTGCTAATTCCAACATTTTCCAGTTATCATGTGTACACGTAAAAACACATTAAATTCCTATATTAGTAGTGCATGCGACCTCTGCCAGACTTGGTTCAAACACTTGCGGCTCATCAGTGGAGAAGTGTAGAACTAAGTTCTTTCAGTTGCTTTGGAAAAATCTTCTACAAAATAAGTGAAAGATAGTTTCGCCGCCAGTCGCCTCATAAAGTGTCATTAGTGTGGTGAACAAACATATATGACATATCGCTTACAAATTAATTTAGAATTATATTTCGCTCATAACGAACATTTACTTTCAAAAACTGTTAACAAAGGGTAAGAAATTCGAAAATTCTCTAATATTTCTATAATTAAAACATTTCAAACACGAAACATGAAATTCTAACAGAATGAAATTAATAAATTTTATCACCGTTTCCTTAAATTATATATATTTTTGATAAGTACTCAGAAAGGAGGAACTCGATAGAGTCTGAAGACAAGACAAAAACTATTCTCGTTCCAAAATATGAAACATTTCTCATTTTGAAAACTGTTAACAAAGGGTAAGAAATTGGACAATTCCCTAATATTTCGATAATTAAAACATTTCAAAACATGAAACACGAAATTCTAACAGAATGAAGTTAATAAATTTCCTCACAGTTTCCTTAAATTATATATATTTTTGATAAGTACTCAGAAAACAGAAACTCGATAGATTCTGAAGACAAGACAAAAACTATTCTCGTTCCAAAATATGAAACATTTCTTATTTTGAAAACTGTTAACAAAGGGTAGGGTAAGAAATTGGACAATTCCCTAATATTTCGATAATTAAAACATTTAAAACATGAATCATGAAATTTTAACAGAATGAAATTAACAAATTTCACTACGCTTCCTTAAATAATATTTTTGAAACGTACTCAGAAAGCAGGACCTCGATAGATTCTGCAGACATGACACAGCTATTCTCATACAAAATAATATAATACATTTATTTATTCAGTGTTAGTTCAATGCTAATACATAGATAATTAGCAAAATATACACTTTAGGCTAGAGTAAGAATTAGTAAGTATTAGTACGGCTTCAAAAGTACGTAGATATATATACTTTAGTACGACATAGGTCGTAAAGACTTTAGTACGACGGCAGTCGTAAAATACTTTAGTACGACTATAAGTCGTAAAAGGGTGGGGTAAAGAGCTAGGAGAGACCAATTTTACAAAAACTTTGTTTTCTTAAAACCCGTTGGTATGGAAGAGAGTATAGAAGGAGTTATATACTTTTAAAATTATGAAGCATATAGCACATAAATTTTTCGATTATCATGGAAAAGGAAGAAATAAACCAGAAAAATTAGGAGGGTAAATTTAGGTACGTTGGAATCGAAAAACTTTACTCTATTTAGAGAAACAAAATTGGTAAGCGGTAATAATTACTTATACGGAAATAGAGCGCAGCAGCGCTAGAGTGGTAAGGAAAGGGACGAGAGTAAAAACTCTACAAGTACCCTAACCTGTTCACTCAAAACAGTTATAGAAACAAACAAATATCTTTACTACTAAAATTTCTACAAATATCCTGCGGAAGCGAATGTAGTTTTGATAAAAGAAAATTAAAACTAAGCTTTCAGCATTTCTTATAATTCTTTGGAACGTTTTCCAGCTTTTAAGATTTCTTTGGGTATGGTAGGGCAGGCGCTGTTGGTATACCGCGCTGTTTGTTCATTTTTTCAAATAAAATCCATATTTTCAGGTTAGGCATTTTGGTACACACAGTAGCATTGAACAGTCAACTATCGAACAATTTTGTATCTTATAGTAAAAGCAAATAAAGGTTTCAATGTTGGGTATGGCAGTTTACAAGATGTTAAGAAAATTTTCTACAGTAACAAATCGAAAATTAATTTTAAAAAATTGCGAAAACAGTTGTCTAGTTGTTTGATATGTTTAATCCATTTGATTTATAGCATTGCTTCTTCATTTTGATTGTATCAGCCCTATAGGAGGCCTACAACAAATGTTAGATAAGAAAGAAAATTATCACTGCAAATTTTGTACTTGGAACCGGGAACCGGAAGCTAGAACCGGAACCGGAACCGGAACCGGTACCCTAGAACCGGAACCGGAACCGGTTTCGAAAATTGGAACCGGCCCCAGCTCTATCTTATATATCTCGATTACCCCCCCCACCATTCAAAATCCTTAAAACTTGACCAAATGAGCTAAAACATGGTATGGGATGCTTTCAACTACGCTGAGTTCAAATATAAATTCGATTTTTTCGATTTCTAAGGGGGACCAAGGGAAACCGAAACATTTTTTGTCTTAGATTTTGATGAAAAGCTGTAGGAGGGGTTTTCTGATCGTAGAACAAGAATTTGAAGTCCGTTTTTCGATTCAACCTTTCGTTAGCTCAATATAAGCTAAAGGTTTAAGCTTAAGATGTCAGCTTGCACTGAACTAATGAAAAGCTGAATCGGAAAACGGACTTCAGATTCGTGTTCTACGACCCCGAAAACCTCTATATACAACTTTTCAGCAAAATCGAAGACAAAAAATTTTTCGTTTTCCCTTGGTCGGGGCATTTTTAAACAAGGAGCTACATATGTATTACGCAAGGCTAGTGCACTCGAGTGGCTTAATTTTTACACGGTTAAATCTGACTCGTCAAGAGCTTTCGAATGACAACAACAGTGATGGATCTTGCTCAAAATTCGAAAATATTTTGTTAATTTCAAGTGCTAATTAACAACAGCTACTTACTATATTACTTTATCAAAATAATCACCTTTGCAAGAGCTTTTCATTGTAATTAGAAATAACGAGCCTCTTCTGTGGAAGGTTAGATGACTAAATAATGACACCGATCAATCAGAATGCCCTGCCTGATTGAGAAAAGGGATATGTAATCGTTTAATTAATATAATTTTAATTTGATTTTAATTAAAATGTAATTAAGATTTACACGAAAGTCAAGAAAGTACAAATGATACAAGAAACCCGCCGGCCCTCGAACGTTAAGCTTATAACTTTAGCTTATTTCTAGCTAACGAAAAGCTGGATCCAAAAACGATTTTCAGATTCGTGTTCAGCAACCCAGAAAACCATTGTATGCAACTTTTCAGCGAAATCGGAGACAAAAAATGTTTTGGTTTCCCTTGGTCCTCCCCCTTGGAAAACTTAAAAATTTAAAATTTTTAAAATTTTAAATTTTTTTGCAGATCGATCAGAATTGTGTTCAAATGCATCCATAAACTAGATCGGTTAAGTTTTGCGAAAGTTACGCTCAGGTGTGCGTCTGCCTTAGTATCGCCAAAATTTTTATTCGTGTTTGCTTTATCAAATAGTTGAAGGTTTATCGGTTTTAAAAAATGAAAAATTGTATGATATATGGTAACTGTTGAATATGTTAGTACAGCATATAGAAACCTTGAATTTAAATTTTAAATGTAAATTAAACAGTCAAAAGAGGATAAATCAAAGGTCTCAGTTACAAGAGTTAAAATAGCAGACTTAAAAGTTAATTTTAGCTCATACATTGATTGATCCACAATTCACATTGATGAAAAATTTGCTCGTAAAAATGAAGCTTCATTCCTGGATATACACCAAACTACAAAGCACTGGTCAATTTTAATCAATTAATTTTATTTATTGCGAAACTGTGAATTGTGATAGCTGCTCCGGTTTTTATAGTGCTACCATAGCTGTCGAAAAATCCTTGTCCATGTCCATTTCCCTCAAGTGCGAAAGCTAGTTTAAAGAAGCATCATCGCGTTATTTCCAACTTTATTTTTCGATTAAGCTGCATTTTACTATTTCGAAACTACAAGCCAGAGCTTAGCTAAAACCTCGGTTGCAATTGTTATTGTTAATAACAAGGAATTTGTGCTGCTGCAAATCTTCCCCCGGGGGATGATCTGCACCAGTGTAAAACTTCCGGGGGGGGGGGAGAATTGCACCGGTGCAAATTTTCCGGGGGGACGATTTGCACGGGGGGAAGATTTGTACCGTGACAACGGCCCGAAGCCAGGAGTGACAATTCGAGTATTGACTACATTTGCGGAAGTGAAGGCAGACCTTCATCAGACCTTCATCGTTAGGAAAGGAAAACAGACTTTTGTTATCTTCCAATCGTAAAGAAAGTCGTGCACCACGGAAAGCTCGAAACATTGGACCTCTGGCGAGATTTGAACCCAAGCCTTTCGCTTGCCGTACGAACGCTCTGCCCGTTGAGCTACACTGAGGCCAGTGCCAGTCGCACCAACCTAGCGGCGATTACTTTCTTAACTCTATCCTTAAGCTGTATAGAAATGCTTATATATACATAGAAGTGAGGTACAGCCCTCCGTGGAAATGGAAATCTTCTACAATTTATTTTGTATCAATTTCAATTTTATCACTGAAATCTTTTTGTCCGCTTAACAACTTTTACAGTAGTTCCGGGCCCAGTAGGATTCAGCAGAAGCTTCACCTGATTTATTGTATTGCATTTTTGTATTTAATATTTTCAGAGGTCTAAATCTGTTGGAAGGGCCATCACATTTGCTGCCAAGAAAATTCCTGGAAACATTGGAAAACTCTTTTTTATTAATGATGCTTTTGTACTGAATAAAACTAATAAGTTACATACATACGTAGTTGTAAAACTATAGTAGACTGTAATGGATAGAAAACTCCACCCAGCTCCAAAAACAAAGCATATCCTAAATATGAAATTATTCTGCATGCTATCAAGAGTACGTAATACATAAGAGTATGACATTATACATATATATGTTGTATATTTGACAAACGTCGTGCTGTATGTAACTATGAGGATAACTGCTCGTGCTGGTACCCAGTGGGAAAACGTGCGAAATTCGGGAAAGCACAAGAAATGTGCTCCTCTAAATTGTATATACCTAATTTGGAGCTATAGATAGATTGCACGGTCGAATTTGGTTGAGCAACTGAGTCGCTTACATTGCAGAGAGTGACAAACCTTATTTGTAAACATTCTCTTTAATATTTAGCTTAGAGTGTGATGCTAATTCCAAAAATGACTGAAAATATGCCTAAAAAAACAAGAACGAAGGAAATAGGTGACTGCTAAATTTATTCTATTCTGGATCTAAATCTCTTCAATGTTCGCTGTAATTAATGTCCACCATTGGCTTTCACTGGCGCTCCATGTTTGGATACAGCTAGAAATCAAACTTAATTTTAATACCGTATTATTTATCTTTAACTACTATTTTACAAAAGTACATAGGCTTGAAGATAGGGAGAAAATCCTAATTTTGTGAGCTGCACACGTTCAAAATTCTGACATTTATACAGGTTTAAGTGTTTTTGCCCTTCAAATTGAAGATTGGCCAGTGGGCAAACCACAAGTACCCTAATTTCTAACCCACACACCAAGAGTGATCAATTTCAATTTAGTGATCTAAAATTATAAACTTATCTTAGTCTTCTAATACAACACCGCTCTTCATCACGTCGGAGATCCTACATCAAAATTGATTTAGTGAAAAAGTTTTGCAAATTTTCACCAGCGTTCTAAAGCCATTTACCAATAAGCTTTATTTTCTCAAGTTAAATTCTCCCTGTTCTGATATATACTTCATTCATCACGGATTCTCGCAAAAGGTTAGGTTACATTTTTGTTCTTGCAAGAGAAATAATTCAGGCGACAAAAACCGCTCTCCAATGTTTAAATACTGCCACCACAAGTTGCAACATTTCTGCGCCAGGTTTCATCTAGAAGCCAGAATGGATAGACGTAGAATATTTAAAAAATCAACACCAAAGCTGTTTATCGCTTCGCGCCGTTTTCGGCTGTGATCGTTTTGTAGTATCTGTTCTTATCAGCTTAATCTCTGGTATGAGGTTCACGGACCTCACGAGATTGACTGATTTTTGGTCGACTGATGGGTGATCCAGCTTGCTGGGCCTCATCGAGGGTTGACCCGACACTGCACTGAATGTCGGGTTCGGCCCCCTCTCCGAAAGGAGAGAAAAACCAAAAGCTCAAAGTTTTAGAAGTTAGAAAATGGGTATTCTCATTTCGAATGCAGTCCATCACGTGCCTGATTGATTGGTAAATAAAATCTTAATGTTTGAAAATTTTATTACCAATCAATCGGACATGTGTTGGAATGCACCCACACAAAGTTTGAGCTAAATTGGCCAAATTTTGAGATAAGAAAAGCGTTTGTGCCTGGGGGCGATTGGTAGCTTATACTGAGCTAACGAAAACCACGAAGAACGGACTTCAGATTTGTGTTCTACGACCCCGAAAACCGCTACATACATCTTTTCAGCAAAGTCGAAGACAAAAAATTAGAAGAACTATGGGTCTTATATTAGAGCTGGGGCCGGTTCCACTAGAACCGGTTGGAACCGGAATCGGAACCGGAACCGGAACCGGAACCATACGTGTGGGGGGGGGGGGGGGGGGGGCGGGCCCCCCCGCCCCCCCCCCCCCCCGAATCCGAATTTTTCCAGTAAAAAACCGGAAAAATCCGGTTTTTCGGCGGCCTTGGGCCGCCCTTCACCCCCCCCCCCAGAACTTCCCCTCCTGCACATGTCTGACCGGAACCGGTAGAATTTGGAACCGGCCGGGGGTCTTGTCTCGATTACCCCCCCCAGTACTCAAAATCCTTAAAACTTGACCAAATGAGCTAAAATTTGGTGTGGGTATGTTTTCGACCACGCTGAGTTCAAATATCGCAAAATTTTTCGATTTCGCGAAATTCGAAATTTTTCGATTGCTAAGGGGGGACCAAGGGAAACCGAAAAATTTTTTGTCTTCGATTTTGCTGAAAAGATGTATATAGGGGTTTTCCGGGTCGTAGAACACGAATATAAAGTCCGTTTTTCGGTTCAGCTTTTCGTTAGCTCAGAATAAGCTTACATCTTAAGCTTAAATCTTTAGCTTATACTGAGCTAACGGAAAGCTGAATCGAAAAACGGACTTCAGATTCGTGTTCTACTACCCCGAAAACCTTTATATACATATTTTCAGCAAAATCGAAGACAAAAAATTTTTCGGTTTTCCTTGGTCCCCCCTTAGAAATCGAAAAATTTCGAATTTCGCGAAATCGAAAATTGTTGCGATATTTGAACTCAGCGTGGTCGAAAACATACCCACACCAAATTTTAGCTCATTTGGTCAAGTTTTAAAGATTTTGAGTACTGGGGGGGGGGTAATCGAGTCAAGACCCCCGGCCGGTTCCAGGCTCAAAAAGTGAGTTTGAACTAAAATTTTTGCCAACTGTAAAATTTGCAATAGTTGAAATTTGGGCCTGGATCTCATAATTTAGCATCATTTGATTTTGATGTATGATTCCCTCGTCTCCGCAGCTGAAACTGGAACTGCATTGTCACCAAGAATCATTAGCGAATGATTCGAAATCGGCGATTACATCATACGAATGTTCGAATAGTTGTTTACATCTCAACTAAAGTATACATGTAGTCAACGAACAACTCGCTGAACGAATATTCTAAACATTTTTTTATTTCCATTTTCCACTAGTTAATTGCTTTAATATTACAGAAGATTTCTATTTTTTTTGCAGGGTTTCGACTCGAGCTAAACTGAATCTGTAATGACCAGAATGTGTTGATGGTAGTAACGTGCAGCAAACATTGAAAGGCAGCAAATTTATCCAATGTTTGGAGTTCAACGATAATTTTTAAATTATTTTAAAGCTTACCTAAATTTAATAGTTTTAAAGCTGCTACAAGTATGCAGAGTACGGCCGTCTCAATTCAAATGTTCGACTTGGACATGCGACAAGTTTTGAATATGGATTGATTTCTCGACGTGTGGGAAGCTAAAGAAAAGCTATCACAGTTCACGCTACAAAAAGCGCTCCCCGAGGGTATATTTGTTCTGAAATTGCTTAATGAACAAACAAGCTCAATATTTTGAGAAAATGTAAACTTTGTCAAATTTTCACCAACAGCTTCAAGTTTGGAGACTTATATTTCTCCCTAACAAAATGACAATACAAAACTTAAAAATTTCTCTCAGCAAGCAGTTTTCCCAAAAATGTGTGCGTAAAGCCGCTTTCTAATTGTTGGAATGAGTTGAGAGGAATCCGTGTTCATAAAAATTCTAGCCGCCATGTTCAGAGTTTGGTATCTTCGTTGCTGTGCTTAGGCAGAGATGCCGCAGAGCAGACAGACCAAATCGAAAACCAAACCAAACCAAAATCAAACAAGCTTTAAAAAACCAAATTTATTTATATATTATCTCCTAAACCGCAAAGAATCGTTGTTGTAAGTTTTTGTAAGTTGTAAGTTTTGGTGAGAGCATTCGAATGACTATAAGTTTGTATATAGTTTATTATTTTCATTAATTTCATCAGCTTTTTGCTTTCGCTTTTGCTTCCAATGCGAAGGACGCTTTCAATTATTCTTTGAACTCAAGCTGGAGTCAACATTAACTCCGCAGAGCAATTAAATCTTGCAGGCGCAGAAACATTTGTAAACTGCTATTCCCTATTTTCGTTTTTCAGGAACTTCGGCTTTTGGCACAAAATTCGTAAGAGTGAAGGTACATAAATAGAAAGAGGTGTCGGCATAACTAATCTGTTAAGAACTAAATAGTTAGATAGAGGTGTCTATGTCAAAGAAAGCAGCCAATTCAGCACTAAAGTAAATTTTAATATTTGCTATCTTTCAAAATTCAAATATTATAGAAACAAGTTAGTTTACGTACCACTATTTTTCCTTTTCCGGAATTTATTTCTGGGATGAAGTGGACAAAAATAGAAGCCCGTCCAATATTAAAGAAATAAATAAAATACACTCTCGTGCTAATTCCAACATTTTCCAGTTATCATGTGTACACGTAAAAACACATTAAATTCCTATATTAGTAGTGCATGCGACCTCTGCCAGACTTGGTTCAAACACTTGCGGCTCATCAGTGGAGAAGTGTAGAACTAAGTTCTTTCAGTTGCTTTGGAAAAATCTTCTACAAAATAAGTGAAAGATAGTTTCGCCGCCAGTCGCCTCATAAAGTGTCATTAGTGTGGTGAACAAACATATATGACATATCGCTTACAAATTAATTTAGAATTATATTTCGCTCATAACGAACATTTACTTTCAAAAACTGTTAACAAAGGGTAAGAAATTCGAAAATTCTCTAATATTTCTATAATTAAAACATTTCAAACACGAAACATGAAATTCTAACAGAATGAAATTAATAAATTTTATCACCGTTTCCTTAAATTATATATATTTTTGATAAGTACTCAGAAAGGAGGAACTCGATAGAGTCTGAAGACAAGACAAAAACTATTCTCGTTCCAAAATATGAAACATTTCTCATTTTGAAAACTGTTAACAAAGGGTAAGAAATTGGACAATTCCCTAATATTTCGATAATTAAAACATTTCAAAACATGAAACACGAAATTCTAACAGAATGAAGTTAATAAATTTCCTCACAGTTTCCTTAAATTATATATATTTTTGATAAGTACTCAGAAAACAGAAACTCGATAGATTCTGAAGACAAGACAAAAACTATTCTCGTTCCAAAATATGAAACATTTCTTATTTTGAAAACTGTTAACAAAGGGTAGGGTAAGAAATTGGACAATTCCCTAATATTTCGATAATTAAAACATTTAAAACATGAATCATGAAATTTTAACAGAATGAAATTAACAAATTTCACTACGCTTCCTTAAATAATATTTTTGAAACGTACTCAGAAAGCAGGACCTCGATAGATTCTGCAGACATGACACAGCTATTCTCATACAAAATAATATAATACATTTATTTATTCAGTGTTAGTTCAATGCTAATACATAGATAATTAGCAAAATATACACTTTAGGCTAGAGTAAGAATTAGTAAGTATTAGTACGGCTTCAAAAGTACGTAGATATATATACTTTAGTACGACATAGGTCGTAAAGACTTTAGTACGACGACAGTCGTAAAATACTTTAGTACGACTATAAGTCGTAAAAGGGTGGGGTAAAGAGCTAGGAGAGACCAATTTTACAAAAACTTTGTTTTCTTAAAACCCGTTGGTATGGAAGAGAGTATAGAAGGAGTTATATACTTTTAAAATTATGAAGCATATAGCACATAAATTTTTCGATTATCATGGAAAAGGAAGAAATAAACCAGAAAAATTAGGAGGGTAAATTTAGGTACGTTGGAATCGAAAAACTTTACTCTATTTAGAGAAACAAAATTGGTAAGCGGTAATAATTACTTATACGGAAATAGAGCGCAGCAGCGCTAGAGTGGTAAGGAAAGGGACGAGAGTAAAAACTCTACAAGTACCCTAACCTGTTCACTCAAAACAGTTATAGAAACAAACAAATATCTTTACTACTAAAATTTCTACAAATATCCTGCGGAAGCGAATGTAGTTTTGATAAAAGAAAATTAAAACTAAGCTTTCAGCATTTCTTATAATTCTTTGGAACGTTTTCCAGCTTTTAAGATTTCTTTGGGTATGGTAGGGCAGGCGCTGTTGGTATACCGCGCTGTTTGTTCATTTTTTCAAATAAAATCCATATTTTCAGGTTAGGCATTTTGGTACACACAGTAGCATTGAACAGTCAACTATCGAACAATTTTGTATCTTATAGTAAAAGCAAATAAAGGTTTCAATGTTGGGTATGGCAGTTTACAAGATGTTAAGAAAATTTTCTACAGTAACAAATCGAAAATTAATTTTAAAAAATTGCGAAAACAGTTGTCTAGTTGTTTGATATGTTTAATCCATTTGATTTATAGCATTGCTTCTTCATTTTGATTGTATCAGCCCTATAGGAGGCCTACAACAAATGTTAGATAAGAAAGAAAATTATCACTGCAAATTTTGTACTTGGAACCGGGAACCGGAAGCTAGAACCGGAACCGGAACCGGAACCGGTACCCTAGAACCGGAACCGGAACCGGTTTCGAAAATTGGAACCGGCCCCAGCTCTATCTTATATATCTCGATTACCCCCCCCCACCATTCAAAATCCTTAAAACTTGACCAAATGAGCTAAAACATGGTATGGGATGCTTTCAACTACGCTGAGTTCAAATATAAATTCGATTTTTTCGATTTCTAAGGGGGACCAAGGGAAACCGAAACATTTTTTGTCTTAGATTTTGATGAAAAGCTGTAGGAGGGGTTTTCTGATCGTAGAACAAGAATTTGAAGTCCGTTTTTCGATTCAACCTTTCGTTAGCTCAATATAAGCTAAAGGTTTAAGCTTAAGATGTCAGCTTGCACTGAACTAATGAAAAGCTGAATCGGAAAACGGACTTCAGATTCGTGTTCTACGACCCCGAAAACCTCTATATACAACTTTTCAGCAAAATCGAAGACAAAAAATTTTTCGTTTTCCCTTGGTCGGGGCATTTTTAAACAAGGAGCTACATATGTATTACGCAAGGCTAGTGCACTCGAGTGGCTTAATTTTTACACGGTTAAATCTGACTCGTCAAGAGCTTTCGAATGACAACAACAGTGATGGATCTTGCTCAAAATTCGAAAATATTTTGTTAATTTCAAGTGCTAATTAACAACAGCTACTTACTATATTACTTTATCAAAACAATCACCTTTGCAAGAGCTTTTCATTGTAATTAGAAATAACGAGCCTCTTCTGTGGAAGGTTAGATGACTAAATAATGACACCGATCAATCAGAATGCCCTGCCTGATTGAGAAAAGGGATATGTAATCGTTTAATTAATATAATTTTAATTTAATTTTAATTAAAATGTAATTAAGATTTACACGAAAGTCAAGAAAGTACAAATGATACAAGAAACCCGCCGGCCCTCGATTTGTTTGAATGCAGCGCTCGAATAGTTCCCGAAATTTTCATAATTTGGATTGTCGGTGGAAAGCTATAGAAACTCCACAATGTGGAAATACTCAAAATACCCAAAGTAGGATCGACGTGTTGAAGAAAAATAAGGGCAAATGCCCAGATTGCCAACCGGGAACTGAATAGTGCTCCGGACAATAATAGCCATATATGGGCCAAATGGCAAATCCGGCATTAGAGATGAAATTTTTTCAATTTCGAGCTTTCTGGGCCTAGGTGAGGTGGTGCTATCCTAGCAAATGAAAACGTTGGTATCTCCAGTCACCGCCAAGCTAGCCAGGTCTGAGGGATATTGTGGAAATGATCCTGTATGAAAAATCCCTGGAGCAGTACGCCAACCAGAGACCGGGTTCAGACATAGCAACTCAGTGTTTATAATAAGTTAAATGTTGAATCATCAAAAACAAAAGCCGAAACCCCCTGTACACAACTTTTAACTAAATCAGATCATACGAATTTTCGAAAATTTTTACTATTTGAGAGACCGATAAAAATGCTATTTTTGTGGAAAATACAAACTCTGCTACTGACTGCCGGCAGAATTTGGTGGAGGAACAAAAATTCCTGTAATTTCTACAGGAGCCTTCTTAAGAGTACATCTACGCAAATACAGCCCTAGCCAACGACCGAAGCCGACTCTGTTTTAATAATAAAATCAGTACAGATTTCACAACTACATTATACATTACATAATATACAATCAGCGCACGGTAGCAATAAATGTGTGCTCATAAATATAAGCCACTAACACAGAATATTTTATAATGCACTAGACAATTGTAAAAAAGCAATCAGTAGGAGTCTAATAGATTAATAACACTAGGGATCGCTGCCGCGACCCCTATGCTATAAATCAAAACAAAAATGCTGGTAATAAGATTAAATAAAATTACAGCTAAAATAATAAAAATAAGCCACTGTATGGAATAAAAGAATACAAACATGTTGTTATACTTAGCAAAAATCGTGTGCATACAAAAATCGGGTGCATTCTATGCAAACAATTCCCTAAAAATCTTACCTTTACTAAACAATAAATTCAGTTCTGACGTAGTGATTACAGTTATGCTTTTTTGTTTTTCTGAAATAAAATTTTGTTTTATAACTATGATAAAAAATTCAAAGTTCTAAAAATTACGATGCTGCCTGCATCCACAAGTGCACATACAGTAAATTAGACGACCCCACAGCCATTGAAGTGTTTTCGTTGAAAAATACAATACAAAAATACAATTGAAAAGTATAAAGATAATACAATTAATTAACAATAAAAATGAAATACAATCACACATACATTATAAAAGAAACTGTACCATGTACTACAGATTAAATACTGGAGCCAAATAGTTGTTTAAAGACCATATAGTTTACAGACATTACAAAAAATACAAATTTAAATAAATATCACAATTTGTATGATACATACAAAGCACTGTATATAATGAAACAAATGATGAAAAAACCTTTACAACCAAAAATTCATACAAAAATAATTTACAAGAAATTTTAAAAAATTTAGGTACATTCAGCGCACAGTCAATTTCCAATTTTCAGAATCATTTTCACACTTTCTTGAAAAGATTTCAGACTTAAGAAGGAATAAAAGCTGAACTCTACTATTTCTTTCCAACAATTTTTTGACAATTTGTGAACTCTTTCTCTGTTTTCATCTACGTCCCGAACGCAAACAAATAAACAAAAGTTTCACTCATCATAAAAAATCATATTGTATAATATTAATTTTACACGAGGGGAGAAATCATTTGAAATCGTTTGAAAAGGACCAAGTTGTGAAAAATAAACCAAGTTTTCCGGATTCTAAATCAAATATTTGGGGAGAACTGGGAGACGGCCTTCTTGAAGTATACTGCTTTTTTGATACACCCTAGAAGAACTTATAATTTAAACGCTATTTCCCTTGTACACTTTATCTGGCTCAGGGGGAGTACTTGGGTCAATAATGACCGAGCCTTATCAATTTCACTCAAATTGTACCCATTGATATTCCCTAAGGCCCTACACACTCCAATGAAATCTGACGCGATTTCTTCCAGGAATAAAAAGTTACAGTCATTCAAAGAACTTTTTTTCAAAATTCGGTTTCTAACTGTTGTAGTAGTCGTTTCTGTGAGACAGCCCCAAAAACGCAACGCTTTATTATTAAAAAAGTACATATTTTGAAAAAGCTCTTCGACAAGTTGTAAATATTATAACTAAGTAGCTATAAAATGAGCTATAGAACGTTTCAAACGGTTTTAATTTGAGTAAGTTATTGTTGACAGAAGCGAAAATTTAAAGTTCCGATTTGGGCCATTTCAATAGGAATTTGAAACATTTAATGACTGCAACGTTTTTATTCCTGGACAATATCGCCTGAAATTTCAATGAATTGTGTAGGGCCCTAGGGACTATCAATTGGCTCAATTTGAGCCAAATCTGTGAGGGTCCAATCTGTAACCCAAGTAGCCACCCCCCCCTCCCCCTTAAACGGCTATACTTTCAAAGAAAGATTACTGTGCAATGTCAACTATAACTTTTGTTCAAAGATTCTTCCAGTCCCCCAGAAAAGAGGGGCAAAGGACCCTAAACACCCCCAGACACATTTTCGGGGGGCGGGGGCGGGGGCGGGTGCACACTGTTCAACTTGGACTAGAGCCATCGACTACTATTCCACTGGCGGACATTGGTCAGACTGTACCAGTCTTCCATACTATTGGGCTGCCGGCTACACAAGTCGCCAAGCGGAATCACCACACCGCCCAGGAACAGTCGCTCGCGCAGGAAGCCATGCTCCCAAACGGTCACCTCCAGATAGCGTGAGGCCAGCACTCCACTGGGTAGACGGTAGACCATCTAGAGACGACAAACAGAAAAAAAGGTAATCACTGTAACAAGAAATATACGTACCAAAAAAGTAAAGTTAGTATTATTGCGAAAAAAATAGAGTTGAAAAATTACTAGGAAGAAAATTTTAAGAACAAATTATTATAGGAAATAAAATAGCTGGTCTTTGTCAAACTGTTTTAAAGGCACCGTTGACGCTTTTTCTTAACGTCGTTAAAATGATCATAATGTGAAACATTATATATATATATATATATATATATATATATATATATATATATATATATATATATATATACACATATACGTATATACGGTACAGTTCACGGAAAGAGAGTCGGTTGGACAAATTTTAAAAATTGGAGACATATCGACAACTATTGGCGAAAAGTCCGGACTGACTGGATGAATAAATTTGCCCACTCAGTCCAGATTTTTCGCCAATATTGGCGTAAAAGTATGAAATTATTCAGGACAAAGGTTTTTACAATGGCATTTCGCCAATTCTATTTGGACTTTACTTCAACTTTGGCGAAAATCGCCGATAGTTGGCGATATTTCAATTTATAAATTTCTCCAACCGATTCTCTTTCCGTGAAATGTACCATATACGTACATATATATATATATATATATATATATATATATATATATATATATATATATATATATATATATATATATATATATATATATATATATATATATATATATATATATATATATATATATATATATATAGTGTTGTAGAAAAATCTTCCGTTATTCCACTTTGTTGCTTATCATGTATATACCGGGACAGAATAAAATCCCAATTAAAGTATACTCTCCTATAACCAAACAATTTATGAAAACAGTCAAACCTAGATTTGGAAACCGCAAAACCCGCAAACCGTTTATTTACCGCTTCATTAAAGGTAGGATTAATGTTGCGTCGAACGGTGGCCGTTTTCTGCTTAGTGGCCCGGGTAGTATCTGGTCTCAGGTACAGCTTAACATACACGTCTGGCGGAGAGCCACTAACATACGCCTACAACCAAAAGCAAATAAACACCCTTTTTTAGGAAAAATAGAAACTATAAAAATGATACCAAACAGTACCATATACTCCGTTTAGACTAAGCTTGCAAAAACGGTGAAATCTGAAGTAAATCCAAAATAAGTAAAAAAAAGCTTTAAAGCTTATTTTTAACGGCAGACATTGTACCCAAAAAGAAAAAATGTAAAACGAACCAGATTTCTGGCATGTGCCACAAACACTTCCAGAAAACTGTCCAGGTGCCGCAGTTTCAGCTTAATCTCCCCGCTGATCCGATGATGGGTTCCGGTCGCCAGACCGCCGCCAACCGGACTCAGAGGCCGACCGCGAGAGGAGTCTGAAAATAGAAAAAAGAAATGGAAAACGGAATTTCAGAAGAACTAATGTTTGGCAATATAATCGAATCAATCCGCTCCGAATAAGAAACTGAAAAATCTACTAATTACTCAGGGGTCGACTGCAAGAGGGATTCTAAAAAAGGGAAAAGTATGGACAAAAGAAATTTTGAAAAATCGAATATCTACAAAAATGAAAAAAGCTGACCTGACTGTATACCGCCCGAGGCTTCCTCTTGGTCACGCAGAAGTGACTGGAAAAAGGTATACACCAAATCATGCTACAAGAAAAGCAAATAGATAAATAAAAAGATGCTTTCATTTCGTAAATTCACAGAAGCAACAATAAATTTACAAATGAGTACTAAAATGTGTCGTGAACGGAAACAACAGCCGAATAATTGCAACAGTTAAAATCCGTAGTTTTGAGTGCCAGTTCAATTAATCACAATGATTGAAATATAGAGGCAAAACCTTGCAAATACTGTCCAAAAATTTGAAACCGGAAATTATGAGAAAATGTGGGAAAGAAAATATTTGTGAGGAAAAAACCGGTTAAGTATACATGAGCAATTTCATCCGTCATTTGATAGAGACTGTCCAGAAATTCTGCAATTTCCAGTCGTCTGCGTTCTGCAACTTCTCGAATATTATTTCGCCGCAGTGGCTGACCGCGTTGCAGGGAATGGAGTTTAGCCAAGGGGAAACTGAAATGGAAAAAAGAAAAATCACGGCTACATAACCATTATATTATGTAATATTATATGTAACCAGGCAAAAGATCAATGGAAAAAAGAAGACATACAAAGAAAAAATGTGTCGACAAATTGCACTTAATTTCAATTTGCTGGGGACGGGGGGAGGGGGGGGGGTAAAACATGGCAGGGCTAATGCAAACTCAAGCAGCTTTGAATCTTGTTTAAGCTGAAAATAATTTGGGCAAAATGGCTCCAAATTCCGGACAACCCGAGTGTAGGAAAAATAAATTAAAGAAAAAAGAAATGCAAAGAAACCTACAATTTGCACAGCTTTCCATAGAGATCCAGAAACTCGTTATAGGTACGATAGACATAGGAAGGAACGGCCTCCGTTTCACGCTCCACGCGAAGTTTGAAAAACTAAAGAAACAAAACCTGAATCAGAAAAGTATAATGATCCAGATTAATTAACATAAATAATTATTATTATTAAATTGAACAGAAATGATGTTGTTTCCAGAATTTTAGAATACATTGTTTTTCGGATGAAAACGTGCTGTAATGACAACCCACCTTCTTTCATAGGCTAAAGTCTCTTGCATACTCTAAACTAGGTCAAGAAAATGAAGTAAACGCTGGCCAGCTACTCTAAACTCTAAACTCTAAACTAAACTAGCCGGATACTCTAAACTAGATTTCTAAAATATCTAAATTATAAATTTGCCGGGACCTCGAGTGCTATGTGATACTCCATAGATTAAAAGTATATATACTTCCAGCATGCTGAAGCAACCGAAAGCTAGGAAACGTTCTAGATAGGTACGCCCAGCCCTCCATAAGTAAGTGCTTTTTAGTGCGAACTTTTGCCCTGAAAAATAGGTCAGAAAGCCAAATTTTCAAATTTTGCGTCACAGGGGAGCACTTGTAACTTAATTTCTGCTTTTTTCTGAGAAAGAAATTTAGTTTTTGATAAAAATCATCCTCCCTCCCAAATTCTTTGCCCCTCAGGCAATTTGGGGGAATTCAAAAAAGCCCCCGTCCAAAAAATTTCCAAAATAGTCCGGAAAACCTTGGTTATTAAGCACAATTAAATCAGAAATTATTCAGAATAAGAATAAATAGATATTTTGTTTTAAGACATAACATAAAAGAAAGGGACGGTTTAATCCTGCAAGTAATTCATAAAATGAAACATCCTAGGTATTTACAAAATAAAGTAAAAGATTTATAAACCTTGAAAATACAGCCAGGTATAAATGTTAACAAACACAAGATCCAGAGATACAACCACTAAATTTAAACATACATTAGTACATATACAATTCATACATTAATTCAAACTCCACCTTTTTTCATGACTAAACAAAATCATAACTGTAAAATAACAAACATACATTCATTATTTATACAAACCCATATTTTGTATTATACATAAAAAGCAAAGCCACATAAATAGACATCAATACATACTCAAAATTTAGTAAAATGGGATTTTCTGTGATCAAGAACAACTTACATAATTGGTCAAAGTCTTTCGGCCCTAATTCCTCAGGCCCTGACCAATCATGATAGCATAAAATTGAGGAATAGGCCTATACTTATTATAGGCCAGGGCGGGATTAGGACCAATATACTCATCATCAGAGAGATCCAGTACTATGAAATTGAATTCTTGTAATTGCATTTAGCAATAGATTTGTATGTACTGGTTAGGCCAGCCCCTCCGCAGAGGAACCTGAGTATTAAGGTCGAAATCCTACCCGAAGGCCCATTGGGGGCCGAAGCCCAAGTTACACGGGGGCGAAGCCCAAGTTACAAAGGGGCCGAAGCCCAAGTTACAAAGGGGGGGCCGGAGCCCAAGTTACAGGAGTTAGTTTGATAGTGCAGAAATTGTTAGTATGCATAATTGGATAATACAAAACCAAGAAACACCGTCAATTAACATCGACATTACTTACACATACAAAAGAATACACGAAGAAAGTCAGTCATTAACAGAAAAATGTATGGATACAATTATGCGCAAATCTACCCAGTAAATCATAAGCTTTTATTTAAACTCAATCTGTTTTCCTTTGACTGCATGAATTTCTAGATATTTTGTTTTAAGACATAATCCAGCATAACATTTTAACAAAGGCAGACACAGCTAATCAAAACCTACAAGATTTAAGCTAAATATCTCGAAAAACTGCGGCTAACTTACGTAACACTTTTCTGGCAGATGTCGCTTTTCACAGCCCAATACTTCAACCCGACTGATACGACCACTTTGCAAACAACTAGAAAATAATAGATAAAGATTTTATTTCCTTTTAAGTACAAAAAATTAGAGTCCAGGATTAAGATTTCTCACCAGTCTCATAAAACAAGTTTTCGATTTTCCTCATCAACCGAGATATACAAAATTCCACCAGCCCCTTCCAAAGTAAAATAAAATTTTCTAACGAATATTTTTGGAAGGAAAGGCACAGGGGTTTGAAGTCTGTACTTCGTCTGCAACTATAAATATCAGTCCCTCTCAAAATAATTAAATTAAAATGTCGAATTTCAAAAATATTCTGATAGGGGAAGAACTTACTTGACATTAAATGGGATCCAGGAAAAATAGTTTCCACCAGCCCCTTCTGATGACGAAGTCCCATTCTCCAGGGGACCAGATTTGACCATCATGGCCAGCAAGTGGACACACCAGTTGACCCGAGTCCACTTGGAGCCGAGGCTTTGAAAGATCATACTGAAACAGGAAAAATGGAAAAAACCGGAGACTATGAAAAAATAAGTATGTATTGCAAAATACCATAATGCAATAACCAGACAGAAAATATACAATACAAAACATACAAATATATTATAGTAACTTACAGTAGATATTGGTCTTTTCCTACCACGGCTGTTAAATTTTGGGTTAAATATTTAAATTAACCCAATAAGCTAATATTTATAGCTGGGCTTTTTTACTGGTGGGGGGTGGGGGGCGCCGCCCCCACTTTTTGGGCCCCCCACTCGACGCCTTCCCCCCCCACTTTTTTGGGCTTCCCCCCCCCACTCACTATAAGCTGCCCACAAAATGCCAAATTTTAAAAATTTTTGGTCAAAATTTTCAAAAATTTTCCGGCACCGCCGGAATTTTTTGCTGAAAAATCGTCTATTTTGGTACTCAAACTCAATTTTTGAGCACTTTTAAGCATAGTTCTAGCAGTATATGTAGAAAACAAGCTATTTTTACTGCATTTTTAGCGATTTTAGACCACTTTAAATTCCCCCCGCCCCACTTTTGGGTTCCCCCCACTCTCTCCACCCCCACTTTTTTGCCTAGAAAAAGCCCGGTACAGTAGTCAAGTTGCCTCCACTACAAACATAATAGTGTTACAATCGACATCCTCACTAAACTTTTTTAGAACTTTTTCAGTGAAATTCCCCTCACCAATTCCTTGTCACCCTCCCCCGGCCTCCAAGCAAAAATCCCTAGAATTGTCCCGGTCAGATAATTATTATAATTATTCAATACTGCAGTAAGTTAGATCAGTTAGAGTCTCTCTTACTTTGTAAAGCGTTGGCTGGCCTCAAACTCGGAGCAGTCTAACCACAGATTATTGTAGACATAGTGAATAGCCTCCAGCGTTAGACCCGGAATACCCGAACATACCATCTGTAAACAAAGCAAAAATAGAAAAAGTCTAAAAAAAAGGAAGGCAAAAATTGACCCGTCCAATTAAAAGAAACTCACGGTAACAACAACACACAAAAAACACCATATCCAATTTAACACAAAAATTTTAACAAAGCCAAGAAAAATTGTCCAGCCTTCCACCCTTTTCCTTTACGCTCATCAATTTCAAAAAACTAACCCATAAATATAAACTTAAAATTTTTTAATATTTGCTGTAAAGCTAGCCTGTATAAGCAATATTTCTATAAACCCAAACTCAGTGCAAAACGACAATAAATTCACTTCTTTTTTGCCTTACCAGTCTGAGCAAATTGATGAACAGCACGTGGTGCTTTCGGAGTGAGTTGAAGGCAGCACAGCACATGTCCACAAAGTCCTGAAAATGCGGGCCTCTGGTCGATTCTCCGCCGTTGATGATATAGGCCATGTCCTCTGTCAGTACAAAAGGCGTCCGGTCCCTGAAATTAAAAAAAAACAAAAAATTTTTAAATTTTAAAATTTAATTTTTAATTTAAACATTTTAATGTACATACTATTTTCGTCTATGTTGGTCAGAAAAGCTGGCACAAAAATGCGGGAGAATACCTTTTTTTCGAATTATATCACTACTAAGAATGAAACGACATTCATCTGAAAAGAAATCAAAGTACGTATATACCAAATAACTTACCGTTTAATGTTACCAAAGGTTTGTACATCGCCCAGATATTTGCCAAAGTCAATATGAAACACGTGACCACGATTGGTAATCAGAATGTTACCATTATGCCGATCCCCAATACCCAGAACATAGGTACCCACACACCAACCAGCACAGGAGCGTCGGAAATTGCTCAGAGCCTAAATGAAAGATCGTTCAAGAATTAGCAAAACCTAAAATGGATGTCTTGATGAACAATAAGGTGAAAATATTATGTTCAGACAGACAATACGACACGATATTAAGAGAAAACTGACAACACTGAGGTTGTTCTCAGCACAAGCTGGATATAGACAGTGTTCATATAGTTTCAATTAAATTCTGGAACCAATTTCAATTTTAAATTTCAAAAAGCAAAATAAAAACAGTTTTTAAATCAGAAAAAACGGAATAATTCTTTTTTTATTTCCTACAATAATTAGTATATATATACGTACAATCTGATAGTCCAATTCGGACACATTCTTCTGTTTAATCCAAGCATTCAGGTGGTGGTCTTTCAGGGGGCCCGTCACACCACCGCTCTCATTTTGTATATCACAAATGGTTCGGCACTGAGGGACCATTTCAATCATACCTAGAGAAGAAAGTATAGGAAATACAACAACAACAACAATAATATATATATATATATATATATATATATATATATATATATATATATATATATATATATACACAGATTTATCAGAGCTTATTCGAACAGCAAAAAATAAAAATCAATTTCCAAAAAATTTCGGACTCTGCCGACGACATTTAATTATATCTGTGCCTTTTCGGCCACTAAATCTGCCCATTTTTGAGATAGACATTTGTTTTTAAAATAAAGCTACGCTAGAAAAATAGCACAGCTCCTAGCAAATAGTTTTTAGTAAAAATTTTCGCCTCCCCCCCAAATTTCTTGCACCACCTCCAACTCCCCCCCCCCCTAGAATAAGACCAGCCCAACATAAAACATTAATGTTTGTCTGTTTGTCTGTCTCTCTGTCTGTCTGGAAATACCGGTTACGGTGGCTTGGGCATGTTGCCCGAATGGATCATAGGCGCCTTCCAAACAGGTGCTTCTTCTCTGATGCCCCTACTACCTGGCGTGCCAGACGCGGCCGACCGCAGCAAACTTGGCGAGACAACGTATGTCAAGATCTCAAGAATCCGTTGTCCCTGTACACCCATGGCCGCTTCGACTGGAGTGAAACCGTGAAAACATTGGCATCCGACCGAAATCAGTGGAAGGAGATCACATTCGATGCGATAGCTAACCGTAGGCCACCTATATCTTCGTGGCGAAGATGACGGTGATCAAGTACAAGTACAAGTAAGTCTGTTCTCGACCACTCTGCCTGTAGGCAATATGGGGGTCAGTCTCGACAGGTTTAATACTTAGCGGATGCGGCAGCCAGACCAAATGACCAAAAGCAAGCGGCCGATCAGGTCTAAGGGGGTGTGGGTTAATGTTAAATGTTAATGTTAAACATTAATGGTCAAAACGTGAATACTCAAAACAGTGTTCAGCTATCTTCTGTTACCGGTTTCGGCTTCTGAAACCCTTCAGGGACTATCAAAAGTAAAGGATCAAGCTAGAGAGCCCTTATAAATGTAGGAGAACTATCCCAAAGAGACAGTATGTAGAGTTGAGATTTTGAGAAACACACCTCTACGTGAACCGGTCGGCACACAACCATAGGTAATAATTTTTAAATCCAATCCCTCATGAAGCCAAATCTGTTCCATTAAGGAGACCAGCTGCATAACCAGACAGTCCTGACGTAAATCATCACCAATCTAAACAAAAAATTCAAAAAATAAAAATGTCTATTCTTGAAAATATACAAAAAAAGCACTTGTGAAATAAAATTTCATTTTACTAAAATTTTTTGACTGACAAATAGGCTTTATTGACTGACCTTGTACAGAGCTCCAAAAGCAGAACCAGCCGTGAGATCAGTCTGAAAGACCAGCTTCAGTGGGCAAGTAAGGGAGGTAAAGTAGGAACATTTCTAAAAAACCAAGGAAAACAATACATAGAAAAATAAAATAACATCAAACATATTGCAGAAAAGTCTAAATAGCATGTGACAAAACATAGCAAAACTTTCAACAGTCGCGTAAAAACAGAAAGATCAAAAGCAGTAGGCAGATTGAGCAAAATTGCAGACAAAAATTTTTAATCGTTTTAAAAATTAAAAAATAAAAAATCAATAAATTTAAAATTCACTTACTCTTAGGTCAAACCCATTGGCCTGTATAGCAGGATTCAAGGGTAGCAGTACAGGCTGGTCGCTAAGCTCGCCATTCAATACCATTAAACTGGATTGGAGACTTTTCTAGAAAACAAGCAAGGTTTTATGCAAAAGATTAAGTGTCCGCAGACGGACATTTTCAGTAATTGTAAACCTGCTGCGCAGCCAATTCTATTACAACGGAGTTTTTACTTGCTCAATACAAAAAACATATGTGCAAAACATTGTTTGAACGTTTTTAATATAAAGTTAGAAGAATTTATTTTATACCGCAAGTAAAGTTTAAACAATTCAGCATTACATATTAGCATTTTACGTTCCCATAAGTTTCATACATTTCAAAAATTTTTGCTGAGATGTAAGTTTAACTTTAAAGATTAGTCATCTATTAGAATAGAGATACATAGACGCTTCCGATTTTGGAGTTGCCATCAATACATGGACATACATATATGCGTAATATCTACATGAATTAGAAATGGAAATTCTTTGGAATGACAGACTAGTTTCCACATACAAATCATGCTAACCCTATCTTTGACCATTGTTTACACGCGTTTACGGTGAAGAGTATCTTTATCAAGCAAAATGCGTGTGAAGGCTCGAGGCTGAGCAAACATAAGAGACCTGCTGAGCTGAGGCGCAGCAGGAAAAAGATTGCAAAACAATCACCCACCACTCTAACTCAACACAGGCATTCCCTGAAAAAATACCTGCAAAAAATCCAAAAAGCCGCCACACAATCCACATGGAACATCAAACTAATGGCTAGAGTGTCGGCTTTTATCGCCACTAACCAAGCCAATTTTTGTAAAAACTGCAGAAAAAATGAAGAAAGTTAGGTTAGACGTTTGATTGGCCTTTTTGCCAAAGTATGCTGGCAATTTGCTTAGAACGTCGCCACCCAAAAGTCTTTCATTCGTTAATTAAACTAACTACATACCAGCCGCTGGGAAACCGGACAAGCCTTCACGGATTCGCCAATCCGATCCAGCCGGCCGATCAGGGTCCGCTGAGCGTCCAGGACGCGGCGAAATCGCTGTCCGCGAAGCCACAGCAGCAGCTGTTGGAGTTGGCGATGACGAAAGGTCAGTGGACTACCACAGCTGCCATCTTCATGACAGTGTTTTTCCAGTTCCCTAAAAAATAGGAGGAGAAAAGTGTCTGTTAAGCACAGCATTCCGTGTGTCAAAATTCTTTGATCTTTAACAACAGCCTTTTATGGCTTTTACCCAATACACGGAACAAACTGTCCTAATTTAATTTAAAGAAAGCGTAGAAATTTCGTTTCCGGCGCTTAGCCTAGCAGTGTAAGCACAAAAATCACGGAAATGCACCAAATTCTTCAGCAAAGGAGGGACGGAATGGCACCAAAGGCGAAATCGCCTACATGGGGGTCCCAAAGAAAATAGCTCATAACAAGGAGGGAATATGGCAAAAATGTTTGCAAATGGACTGCTAATTTTAGATTCCAAAAAGTGCATTTACAATGGAAAAACCATAACCAACCCTACATACCAGTAGAGTGCATGAGCAAACTTCCAACTAAGAGCACTACGTTGCAGCAAAAGATAGGCTAACGAGGTATCCTCCCAGGTTTCAAATCGGAGAGCCTGCAAAAATGCAGTAGTTTCCATTAGCAATAAACATCAGCCAAAAAAACTCAGAAAGAATCAAAGAGTTTTCGAAGGCACAAAAAATTCGGGAGTCAAGCAAGACACAGGGCAATAAACAATAGATAAAGAAGTTAGTAACTGATTAAAAAACCTAAAACCCTAATTAAAAATTGAAGAACCAGATTTCAATATAAATTTTAAAATTTGTAATATTCTTTTTCAAATTTTAAGAAAGTAGAAAATTTAATGCTCTGTTTAAAACCATTAAATCCAACAGTAACTACCTCAACCAATTGAGGTAAAAAGGACATCAACTGATCTGTAGACGCTTTACCCAGCCACTGTAAGCACTGACGTCTCACTTCTGCGTCAGGGTATCTGAAATATAAAAACCGCAAAAATGAAAATACAATTTTCCTAATAATATAACAATAATAACCATAATAGCATTAGCACCACATATTCTGCTTTGTTTTCAAAACTGATTAGTTTTATTTTCTACGAAATAATAAAACAAGCTGGCAAGCCAAAATCTTTCCAAAGTATATTCCCCAAGTAAGTGGCTCCCGTCGGTTTTAGAAATGAAAGGAAAATGGAACCTGAAAAGTTAATGGAAAAAGAGTGAAATTAACAACTAAGTCCCTTCCAGTGGAGCCAGGCAAAAACGCAAGATCAATTATTGGTAAAGCCAATTAGTTGCAACAATACGTCCCTAATTATAAGTTGTTCTTCATTGATTTTTTTTCTGCGACCAATGCCTGGTAGCCTTCACAATATCCACCTGCCAGCCCGCGTTTACTTCAATTTCCTAGTATGCCAAAATAGCACCACTGTCCGCAACCAACCTACATACTTTGGCAGTAGGAGTTCCAGGGCTTGCACTGGAGATAGAGGGGTCCAATGCCGTAGAAGGCCATAAATGTTGTTAAGGGAGGCCCAATCCCAGGAGACAGCCGAAGCCAAGACTAGGGGGAGGGCTTCTGGAATCTGCATCAGGCAATGTCGGCGCTCCCAGAGTAACTCTTTTTCGTCCACATGAAGTCTGGAAAAAGAAACAAAAAAGAATGTTTAGTCAGAAAAAACTGACAACTTACAGTACGTATATATAGCTTAAAACAAAGTTAATTTTTTTGCGAAGTTCGCAAACATTGCGAACTCGCGAAGCAAGAGGCATTTCGCTAAATTCAGAGAACTTCGCGAAAAAGTTAGCGAACTTCGCGAAATCGCGAAATGTTGTTAAGGGAGGCCCAATCCCAGGAGACAGCCGAAGCCAAGACTAGGGGGAGGGCTTCTGGATTCTGCATCAGGCAATGTCGAATCTGCATCAGGCGAAGCAAGAGGCATTTCGCTAAATTCAGAGAACTTCGCGAAAAAGTTAGCGAACTTCGCGAAATCGTTAGCTAGCTAATCTGAGGGGTTTTCTCCATGTCTACGAAAAATTGGGCAGAAAAATTTTAAAATCTAATTTGGACTCAAGATTTGGTGCCTTCGCGAAGTTCGCGAACCGTTTGCGAAGTTCGCGAAGATTTTAGCGAAATTCTTTTAACTTCGCGAAAATCGCAAAAATATTTTTGCGAATTTCGCGAAAATATGCGAACTTCGCGAAGGCACCAAAAACTTGAGTCCAAATTAGATTTTAGAATTTTTCTACCAATTTTTGGTAGATATGGAGAAACCCCTCAATTTAGCTAGCTAACGATTTCGCGAAGTTCGCAAACTTTTTCGCGAACTTCTCAAAAAATTAACTTTGTTTTGAGCTATACTGTACTATTAATAAACAAAAATAAACCATTCTGTATTGTGGTGGGCGACAGGTTATCAGGATCAATTCACCAAAATCTGTAGCAATTTAAGTAAATTCAAGTAAATTCAGTAAATGGCTACGATAGAAAAAACATCTATGGGGAATAAACAGCCAAAGCTGCAGACTTCCAGTAATGCCAATAATGTGATTTGTTTATTATGTAAATTGTAAAAGGGGCCTCTTGCCACTATTTTCCAGTGACAATATCCAAAAGCTTACCAAATCACGGGGGGACCGAAAAAATCGGGTAATCCATTTCTTAAAATGTCTTACTGATCTTTGGCCGGTAGGCCGCTTTCCACAATTTCATTCAGCAAATGCTGAGTATCTTCATCCAGGGAATGCATATCCTTTGGAGCACTGAAATATGAAATAAACTATTAGACAACAAAAACTTGTGGGATCCAGGGCAACGAAGACGCAGATCGCCTAGCGAAGAAGGGCGGTGATATGAATCAAACTGCCATCCCTATAGACCTACAGACTGCAGCTGCTGCAATCAAAAGAACAATACGAGGGAATTGGATCAAGGGCCGCAAGCGGGACCTTCACTACCTGGCCACGACTGGAAACTGGCCCTCTGTGCTGGACCAGGAAGGCCTGCAGCGACGCGAGGGTGTAATAATCTCCCAGCTACGCACTGGCCAGTCACCTATCACCAGGGAATATCTCCACAGGATTGGCAAAGAAGACAGCCCGGACTGTAGATTGTGCAACGAAGAGGAGGAAACTGTTAGCCATCTCTTGTCGCGGTGCCCAGCCACAGCCACGACGAGAGAAATAGTGTTCGGGGCCTCTAACCTACTGGATTCGGAGGCATTGCAACACCCTAAGAAAGTCTTGGATTATCTGCATCGGATCAGCCGCATTTAATGCTGCCGAAGCTATGGCTCTGCCGTGCTGCTGGAAGAAGAAGGAAGGAAGGAAGACAACAAAAACCATAAAATTCGAAACAAAAATAAACGCAAAGGTAACTGGGTACAAAAATAAACGCAAAGGTAACTGGGTAGACAATATTCTATCAACTCATCAACTCGTCTTCCTATTTGTGATGCTCCCCAAACAAGGATTTTGGGGGGGGGGAAGTGGTGTGGTCCCTGTGACCTCCCTCCAAAGAAATTCCAAACTTGACTTCCTACAAATTTTACACTTAATTTTTTGTCTTTTTCTTAATAATTTAAGAAAGATTCTGTTAAGTGCTTTTTTTACAGTAGTAGTTAGCTATAGTTTGTTAGGCCATTTTTGTACAATTCTCCTCCGGACCAAAATATTAGACCACTACCCACCATTGAATACTAACATCTGGATCGTTGAACACAATTTCCATCTGCAGTCGAGGCAGCGTTAGCAGCAGGAAAAAGGTGTCAAAGGGCTGAAGACTGGCCGGGAATCGATCCGGGGCCCAGGGCTCCACAGCCTCCGTCGTGAAGGCACTCAGCAGATGGGTCCCTTGGCGAAATCGTCTGAAAAAGATTGAGTAGAGAAATCAAACAGAACAGTCAGTGTTAGGAAAACAACGAGTTAAGTTTAACTCTAACCCTGGATTGCACCAATTACAAAGAATTATTTCTTTGTGATTAATGCCTTGTATACTTCGTGGATCCGCCTGCTGGCCTGCATTTACTTCATTATTCCTGGATTGCACCAAATAAGATTAGGATTAGCTGCGGATTAAGACCAAATTTTTTATAAGAAACCGACACTTAGCCCTCAGCTAATCCGCAATTAATGCTAACCTTATTTGGTGCAACACAGGGTAAAAATTTCTAAACTAGTCAACTTATAGAAGATTTTACTAAAATGATTTGCTGTGCTTCAATGCTCAAAGCTCTACGGAGCCGAGTAAGATTTCAAGTAGAGGGGAAAACCATGTCCTTAACAGGAAAAGGGCAAAAATCTAAAAAAATTCCGAACCTAATTTGTATATTACATACATACTTTTCATCATCAAACAGCGGGAGGACAAACCAGCCCAGCTGAGTGGGCGTCTCGTCCACTGGGGTCGTCACTTCAACCCGGGGCGGTTCCGGCGGGACAGGACCCACACCAGGGTTCGAAGAGCCTGGAATGCCTCCCGAAGCAGTAGCAGTAGTAGTAGTAGTAGTAGTAGTAGTCGAATCTTTTGATGTTAAAAGCTCACATCCGTAAAGAATTAGGCCCAGGCGGACTTCACGCGGCAGGACACAAATGTTCAGCGGGAATTGGACCTAAAATAATGACAGAAAGTTTTAAAAAAGTATGCTATAGACGATAAAGATGATCGAAGAAGCCTCTAGAAAAAACTACACAAATTAAAAATTTAAAATTTTCTTACCCAAGTATCAATGAACAGATTAGACGAGCCAGTCTGCACTGTCAAGGGTCCACAGAATCGAGGCTGGCACAGCTCCGAAGTCCCGTAGAAAATGTAGCAGGACAGCTTGAAGCTATCAAATCTATAGAAACCAAAAAGGAAAAAACATTTACAAAATAAAAAGCCCGACAAATAGTCAGTAGCTATAATAAATCTTGGAAGTCTTCAGTAAATGGATTAAACACACTATTGCAATCCAATTTAAGCAACAACCTTATAATAGGAACAAACCACGTCAAAACCCAACAGCAGCATAAAATCTAACCAAAAATAATCAAAGAAAATGCATTTTCAAAGCAAAATATCCCCCCGGACGCCAGCAAAGACCATCTTACCGTGACCAGTGCTGCGGTATGGCATGGACCGATTCCACATGAATCAACAGCTCTTCTTCCACGGCGCAAATTTCCTTTCGAACCTGAGTATAGGCTCCACTTGTGGTGCCCACTGTACCCACCCCACCATCATGGCTTGTTGACGGCGAAGAAATCCACGAAGAAATACAACTATAGGGCCTGTCGGCTGACTCGCAAAAGATCGAGATCAGCCGTTCCACAGAGCTGCAAAGGGCGGACAGGGATTTCTGTAGTCGATACAGGCGTTCCGGGCTGGGTCTAGAAAAGAAAGGGAAACAGCTCAAAGGGAAAAGAAAAGAAGAAAAATTAAATACGGAAAATTATAAAAGAAACAGGAAGAAAACTGCCCAAAAACTCAGTGCGACAACCCTGTCATAAGGTATTAAGGTGTGCTCCACAAACGAGTCGGAGGAGGTGTGGAGATTTAACCTAACGAACTCTCCCCCCCCCGTATACACGTTACGGTGGACAGCTTAAATGTTTGTAATTTTTTGCTAATTAGAATTAGATAGCTAATTAGCTAACGGAATTAGATTTCAAAACACTCATTTCAAGCTGTAAAAGGAGCCCATTTCCAGATTTCTCATCTCACAAAGTGTACCAATTTTGTGTTTAAACCTTAGACATATCAATATCAACTTAGACTGGACCTCCCACCCTTAAATCGAACCCTTTCACTCCGCTCTCAAAAAAACCCCAAGTAAGTTAGACTTTCCAAGAAAACACAAGGCAGCTGACCTGTACAGTGTCTGTTTTTGATCCTGATTTTTCATTCCCTGAATACTAAAATGGGTCTTTCGCTCTTCTTCCAACTAAAATTTAAAATTCTAAATTCATCACACCGTATTAATTATGATGCAGAAATAGAAAATAATACAAAAAATTCTGAGAAATGTGAAATATAAAAACTTACAAATCTTCCAACTTCTAAGAGCTACACAAATTTCATAGATTCATAGTCATACTAAAGATATCAACCAAAGAGAAGGAAAGTTAATCTTTTTTTCGCAATTCTATTTCGTCAACTTTTCTGCCTCAAAACCTAAAAATCAGTTTCTTCTTCTTCTTATTCGGTCAAAATTCAAGCTGTTGCTTATAACATTCAGATACTGCGCGACAAAAAAGTTCCGAAAACATTTGCACCTAAATTCTAATGCCTATCAGAACTGTGCTGAAAACCTACCTACAACTTCGCTAGGCTATTTCACTATTAATCTAGGAAAAGGCCAAACCTGCGAACAGACATCCGAAAATTCGCTTAGCGAATCCAACAGGTCCTTTGTTTCCAGATGGCCCAGGACAGCTGGGAGGGCACGAATGCTCTGCACTACCTGCTTATATTCTGCCTGAATTTCTTCTGGAAAATAGAAAAATGAAATAAAGAATTTTATGACAAGAAAAGAAAAAAGAAAATGGAGTCAACGCGAAAGTGCTGGCAGGTGGAACCATGAATGATACAAACCACAACTCTAGAGATGAGGAAAAAGATTTGGCCAATCTTAATCTAAAACTCTTAAAATCTGACAGGGGGATTTTGGCCACTTTTTCGGCAGTGGAGGGGAAAGACCCAAAATAAGACTGAAAACTAACAAAGTGGTATCCCTTTTCCGCTCTCCCAACCAATTTTAATAAATTAAATGCAAAATGATAATAATTATACCTACCACCTAGCACAGCCTTGTCCTGAAATGTTTTCACAGCCTTTTTCAGATAATGAAGCATCGTGTCCATGTCCTGCTGGCTCAAGTGACCACTGGACAGGGCTGGCTCTTCAATTAAAGCCTAAAAGAGTGCAAAACGAAAATCAATAAAACCAAATCAAAGTTTTATTAAAGTTTAAGAAAAATTAAATTATTATCACAAATTGTCCAAGACCAGACAGGTGGAGCATGGGGGGCATTCCTCCTCGCCTTTCTAAAAACACAAAGAAAAGTCTCCAGCAAGATATGTAAGCCAGTTCTCTTAGAAAAAAGTGGCCTGCCTAGAAATGAACAGAAATCAACTGTGCGTATTCACGCAATGCTAATTAGATTGGGACAAAAAATGCTACCGTACACCAGAAAAATGAGTCTAAGCCAGTAGATCCTAAAAATCTGAATGATTACATAACCTACCCGTACATTCCAGTTTGAAGAAAACTTTCAACAATCCTGTTCTAGTGCCAACATAGCTCCAAATTTTCGCGCCTTCTGTCGTACAATACTTTCTTCTTCTCTTATATTTAATCTTATCTATTTGTATTAGCTATATATATACAGTCACTGTCTCAAAGAACTAACACTGGTTTGCACCAAATATGATTAGCAAATGATTAGCAAATTTCGTGCTAAGCAATTGCTTAGCAAGTGCTTATTCCCAAACTCCTTTGCACCAAATCTGATTAAGTTAATCAACTGCTAAGCAGGTGCTAATGAAGTGCTCAAGAAGTAAATATTTAATCCTATTCTAGAGGAGGATTAACTGTGAAATTCCTGCTAATTTTTCAAAATTATTACTATCTCCAGTCAACCGTAATGGCGAAAATGTTTGCTAGATAGCTAGAGGTTTTCCATGTTGCCGCTAATATCAAGAAACCAAATCAAAATGTTGGCTAAACAATTTGCAAAGTTTAGCGTGACGAGACACGAAAGCATTTTAAGATTCTAAAATATTTGGAATCATTCGACACGTTTAGTTTCATGTAATACAGTTGACACAACAACAGTACTCGTCCCAGATCATGCATAGTTCAACCGATTCAATTCAAAAATTGATTTCTTGCATCAAATTTAGAGACTGCTGATGCATTTCCTGAGAAAAGGTTAAGCAAGTGATTAGCCGATGCGACAGTTCTTGCAGTCATATGATAATGGCATAAAATTCCCGTATTGGTTCAAATACAAAATTCCAGTATTTTGATTGGCCGTTTCTTGGAAATGCTAACCATTTGCTAACAACTGCTAAACTGATTATCTGTTAATCAATTGCTAATCAGATGTGGTGCAAAGGAGTTGTTGCTAAGCAAATGCTCAAGATTACTACTTGTTTAGCTGATCATTTGGTCTGAGGATTAGCAAATTCTTAGCAAATAGTTAATCATATTTGGTGCAAACGGCCGTAAGTATTTATGGTATTGTATATAACATTCTTGTACGTGTTTTACATTCTGGTAGAAACAGTCCAAAAAACATTAGGTTACATACCTCAGCCAGTGAAGGTAGCTCATCTGTTGCAATCAGAATCAGTTCCACATCCCTTCCATGTTTAATACACTCATATGGAAACACATAGTCGTCCAGTTGACTCTCAGGCTCCAAATATTCTTCTCTGCCACAAATCTAAAAAAGAAAGAAAAGACCTTTATTTTTTTAACAGAAACAAGAATGCTACAAGTTTCATGGCATTCCATTGATAATTTCATAAAAGTAGATAATTGCCAGAAATCAATGGCAAACTTGCAGTACCTGACTTTCCAGCGGGATAATTAGTGATAAATTATCACCAAGAAAGTGAATGTTGTAAGAAAACTACGTAACGATTTTAAACTTACAATCAGTGAATCAGTTTCTATAGTTTACTATCAATTAAGGGTATAAATTTATGTTATGAAAAAAAGTCCTTTCATAAAGCGCAAGTAGGTATGTACAAACGATTTCTCTAACACGAGATACCAGTGATTTGTGGGACCAAAATTTCGGGGTCACTTACTTGAAGGGTGTATGCGGAACCGTTCGTCGAATTACCATTTTCGCCAAGAATTCTGGTCAAAGAACGTCTGATAAGCTCAGCCACAGAACAGGTAACTGAAACAGAAGGAACATAAAAATAGTAAAAAGTAAGTGTTCAGTACAGCTCTTTAAAAACTTTATTTTTCGCGGAGTCCGCGAAATGTAGCAATTTTCGTAAAATTTGGCGAATGTCGGGAAAACTAAGTTTGAAAAGATCTGTACTGTATGAGAGAAGGAGCAGTAGCTAAGAACATTAAAAGTACAGTGGTATATCCTCAACACGACTTGAAGTAAATAAATAGCTCTCGTAGCTTCGTTGTGTGACTGCAGATTCTATAACGCCATTAAAATTAAGCATCAATACAGATCTGACACACTTTCTTAAGAAAAAATAGGCAAAATTGCAACCCCTCCTAGGCAAAAATTTCTGGGGGATAGAAAAAGTTTGCTAAAATCCTTAAAAATAGCTATTTTTGCTGTTGAGATAAGAAATTGAACTTTTTAATTTTTAACCTAAACTTAAGCTTGAAATAGCTAAAACATGCTTAAAGTGATTAAAGATCCGGCGTAGCCGGAAAAAATTTTCAAAATTTACCCTCAAAACCCTATTTTTGCGGGCACTTTAGAGTTCTGAGGGGGCGACCCAAGTCTGGCGGGGTGAACCGATTTCTGGGGGGTGGGGGCGCCCCCACCCTCCTGTAGGAAAAAGCCAGGTATCCTAGTTAGTTACCATACCTTCTGTGGTAAAATTGATACAGGACGCCTTGAGCGACTGCAGCACAGCACAGAAGATGACAACCTTAACACTGGTCACACCCGTCACGGCAACACTAGCAGAGGCGTGGTGAGCCTCCTGCTCAGCAGTGCAGCTATGGAGATGGTCCCCGTTGGAGGTGCGCCGGCGCTCAGCCAGGACCACATGCCGGCGCCAGTCCGGCTGGTTCAGCAGGCTGTCACGTGACCGGGCCAGCCGGCCCCGCAGGCGGCCCAGCTGGCGCTCTAGCCGAGTGGGCCGGCGGCCCAGTCGTAGGCCTTCGAAAGCCGTCCAGCCTTTATGCTCCCGTGGTGATGCAGACGGGCGGGGAGGAGCCGCGGACGATAGGGAAGGAATGCGATTTATGATGGTGAGGGGACGTCGGGGTCGAGGTGGGGGAACCCTTGGGCCGCCCTGAGAGGGATTTTCACCGTCATCAGTAGCAGAAGGTTGATTATCTCCAGCCATTCTAGTGGTTTCAACGGATGCCGATCGATGTGTGCTGGTGGGTGGGCCGGGGGCGGAGACACGACGGTTCTGGAAGCTGCTGGCGGAACCTGCAAACAAACAGACAACAGAGGAAACATTACAAATTAAATATATACGAGAAAGAAGCTGAGAACCTTTTGGCAATAAAACTAAACAATGGCATGTAAAGAGCCTCACGAAGCTCGATAAACAAATTTTCAACACATGAGCTATGAACAGATCAAAGTCACTGTGAGGAGAGACCCTGGGCTTATTCTAGGGAATTTTTGTTGCCGGGATGCCTCTTTGTGGTGCCTCGGGGGCGAGTCACTTTGGGAGGGGGGGGGGCGAAATTTTTTCAAAATTAAGCTAAAAAACTGAAAGTCGCGCTATTTTTATAGTAATCGCCCAAAAGTTAGTTTTTAGTCAAAAATAGTGCTTAAATAGGCAAAAATCTACTAAAAATCTATGTTTCGAAAATTTGGCATTCTGAGCGATTTTTTCAGGGTAATAGTTTGTATATACCAAAAGGGAACCCACTTTTTTGGAGGGAACGATATTTAGGGGGAAGGGTGTTTATGGGGCCCCCAACCCCTCACTAGAATAAGCATAGGAGACCTCATAAACACAATCCACTTTAGAAACATTGTTGTTGCCTATAACATTGCCCCACCCCAGCAGTGGGTGTCTCCTTTGACATTAAATTCTGCTCTGATAGAATCGTGCAGAAGCAAGGTCAAATTTTCGACAACGATCCCACTTTGCCAGAGATTTTTGACCTAGATTTGTCAATATTGTACGGCAAACGGCAACGTTTTAGGTGCACATACATACGCCAGGAAGATAATGGTTCCCTAACACTAAACTAAATGCTGGGTGTTTTCACACATTTTGTTTCATCTTTTAGGGGAAGGAGAGAACTCAAAATTGCTCTCAACTTCCATAATCCAACAAAAACTCACCGCCGTCAGGCGGCTGAAGCCCTGCAGCATCACCGTCATTTCCCAGCCGTTGATGGGGAGCAATCAGCGGATCAAAGGAAGCCACAACGCCCAGCTGTGGATCATCAAATCCGCCCTCCAGCCCATCAGCATCCAAATCAATCAGCTGGTGACTCACCGACCGGCGAGTCGTATAGGGCACCTTCGGATGCTGGGTGTTGTAGAAGGAGGCCGGAGGCCCACGGGCCCCCATCAACGAATACTGGCCATGGGCTGTGGGGTGCCCAGTGTCCAAGCTGTGGGAGGAATTTGCACTACGTTCTGGTGGGCACGAGCGGCGACCCTGCAGCCCAGGAGGCGGGGGTCGGGGCGGGGGTGCCAGGCGGATGTCTGAGGTACGGGGTCCAGAAGGGGATCCGTTGCTGTGGCTCTCGGTGGTTGCCGTAGCCACAATGCCTGATGAAAGGGAGGTCTTGGCGTCCGCAGTAGAAGGAGGAGGAGGTGGTATCTTAGGAAACAGAGCCGGAGGTAAGACTGGATAAGGTAAACCACTGGTCGAGCTACAAAACAAATAGTAACACTTCAGCTATATAACGTACATAACGACCGCACGTTATCTTTGAGATGGCATGCTAAACAACAAATTTAAATTAAATACGAAATTTGTATATAAATTGGTGAAATCTCGAAGTGACAGCGACTTTTGCCAAAGAATGTTTTCTATAATATTATGCTAACTTGTGAAGCAACGAAATTATAATCATAGAGTTAGTTTCAAAGGGTTAGTCAGCATCAAATGCATTCATATCATACCTAGGCCCATTAGCCGGTAACAGCTGGTCACCAGAAACTCCATTCGGCGGGCGAAAGCTGGACTCATAGCCCGGCGGCAGGCCAGGCCACATCTGTGGCATTCTGGAGCCAGCCGGCGAAAAGGGATTTGAATTAATCCGCTCAAAGCCCAGCAGAGTGGGAGCGGTTCGTTCCCGACTCAGCTGATAGGAGCCTAGAGATTGCGAATTCGGAATGCCGCCGCCTTGGAACTGGGATGGAAAGGCAGCGGTGCCGAAAATAGAAGGACCAGTGGTGCTCTGAGTTTCGGCAGCAAAGTTGGGGCTGCTGATGGTTTTGGGAAACGGCGGCCTGGCAGGATAGGAGGAGATCTGGGGCGCTCCAAACGGGTTGCTGCTGGTAACCCTATTAACAAAGAAGAGCAACAAACATATATACGTATATAGCGCACCTATAAACTAACCCAAACGTAATTGATTGCAAATTATCAATTTGGTTTAGAGATATGCCTAGGGAAGATATATCGTGAAGGCCGCGAAATATGCGTCATCGGAGTTCAGCATTGTCACGATTCACGAAGTAGAAATCGGATACTACTCATTTATATATTCATTTAACTGGGCTCGCCATCCCCCTTTTCATCCTTCCCTTTCACATTCTTTTTATATACAGAAATCTTACTGGGCAAAAAAATACGTAAACAAGAAAACCATTGAAATAAAGAAAATATACACGACAACATTTACATTTGTATATATATATATATATATATATATATATATATATATATATATATATATATATTTAGGTCATAGATATTACAGGGCTGTTGCGCGGGGTTTTCCAAAAAATAGGAATAAAAATAGGAATTTTACCATCAAAAAATAGGAATAAATAGGAACTTTTTGGTCAAAAAATAGGAAAAAATAGGAATTCCCAGGCTTAAAAAGAAGGCTTAATTTGTTGTTTTCAGGAGAACGTGAGAGCGATTTTTCTTAGGGGTACTTTTGAAAGCTATGTTTGCCATTTTTAACGAAAAACATCGATTTTTAGACAAAACACGTTGTTTGGATATTTTTAGCAAACAATAGTGATTTTAAGTGAACAATTCCGGCGAAATGGGAAAATTTTGGGAAATTTTAGTCGTAAAACCTGCTTTTTGGACAATTTTCTTACCCTTTGTTGGCGCTATTTCACGAACCTTGTGGACGACTTCGCCGAGGAGGGGGAAATGTCCCCCCCCCCTTCCCCAACTGTGCCCACTGCCCATCACTAATAATCAGATTAATATTTGAAGCTGAAATATTTGACCAATCGGCCAATCGGAGCCATGCTATTAAGGTGCATACATAGTCGCAAACGGTTAGAGACGCGTGTAGAAGGGACAACCGGAAAAAAGTGGTTTTTTGTTTCGTCCGCAGTTGTCGAAAGAACTCACTGGTTTTTGGTAAGTTGGACAATTTTTGAAAAAGCGGGAAAAAATAAAATTTCCCAAAAAGTTTTGAATGTTTCTGAAAAATTTCCAAAATTTTCTAAAACTGACTGAATTCATTTATATATATATTGCTTAAAAACCGTTTCAAACCTTAAAGTTATGAAAATTTGCCGACTTCTGGCCTGCACTTTATTTCTGAAATGACAAAAACTTTTGATCTTGTGCGCACTCATGCTAGCGACAGAAAGAGAAAATTACTGAAAAAGTCAAAGTCAAAATTACAGTCAAAGTGCTCAAGAAAATTGCTACTGAATCTCAATTTCACAAAAATAGAGTAAAGGGACTGAATGTGGGCCACCCTGCAAAGTGAATCACTAGAATTGTTTTTGAGTATAGCAGGTCCGTTACATCACGTGAAGAAATTATGTTTATATTTGCGGAAATCCTGAAACAGTCCCCGCCCATCTATAAAATTATTGGTTGATTTTGAGCCAGAAATAATCTGATTGGCTATGGGTGGTTCACTTTGCACGTCTCCATAAAGTGACCCACTTTCAGTTCCTTTACTATAGCTATTTTTGCTGGGAACCCAGACCCCAGACCCTTCGCAATTACTTATATATATCTCTAATTCGTTATCTTTGGGTTGGATGGAATCTACCATTTCTAAAATGATAGAACTGAATACTAACACCCATGGTTCGTATGAGTAAGACTAGTGTGGATATGTAACAAGGACAGCATATTCATATTACGAAGGACGTACGTAGGCCCAATTTCCACATATTTTGGGAATAGGAATTTAATTTAATCCGTGCTGGCTCATATATAACGAAAAATTTTATAACAGGAAAATGTTGTGGCCACGGTCGTATAAAGCTTTTAATTTTTACACGAAGACTTGAGTAACCCAAAGCAAAAATATGTACCAAAAAGGTATATAATCATAGGTATATATAATCAACCCCCCCAAAATGACAAATTTTCGCGACCCCCCCCAGGTTTCCAGATTTTTGCTACCCCCCCCCCAGATTTTTTGCCCAGCCACACCTATGTCTATTATATCTAGTGTAAGTTGGAGGACTAATATAAGCAAAGGTGAAACGATGACGTTTTAAAAACAAGGAAAATAGTTGCGCCGAAGGCGCAAAATTTTTCTAAAAATTTATTTTGTCGTTCAAAGTTTAAAGTAAATTTTGTGTTCTGTTCAACAAAAATAACCAAGATGCCAATGAAAATTTACACTTTATACTGGTCAAATACAAAAAAATAGGAAAAAATAGGAATTTCGGCTAAAAATAGGAATAAATAGGAATGCCTCGAAAAAATAGGAAAAAATAGGAAAAATAGGAACCGCAACAGGCCTGATATTACATACGACGCTGTGTTATCAGTCGTCGAGGCCAGCAGTTCCTTGATTTCTCGCCACTTCTTTTCCTTTTCCAGATCCCGAGGACTGTTCCAGCAGATTAGATCTTCCGCTGCTGGATTCGCCGGGGAAGTCCCGTTGCGAGGAGTTTTGGAGGTTGAAATCGGAGGTGGGGGTAACGGAGCCAGGACAGGCGATTCTGGAGGAGTGGTAAAGGACCGGATCGATTCGGCTGACTGGCTCCGTTGCTGGAAATAGCCCCCCGATGAGCGGCCATCAGTAGACGAGGGCTGTCGGCTTTTTCGCTGACTTTCCTCAGCTCTAAAATACAAAGATAAGTAGCGGCAAAGTAAAAATAAAAGAGTAAAACAGAATAAAAGATATATAAATATACGTAAGCACTCAGTTAACAAATTATGAACATACGCATATATCCTGTATAGTCATTTGGACATGTATATACGTATATACATATATATAAAAAGGTCATTTTATCGACATCATCCGGAACATATAAATTTGTTTATGGTTCTTTAATTATGCCAGAAAACCTGAAGAAAATTCGGCACTAATTGGGAGTGATGGGAGCGAAAATCAGGCAGAGAAAATTCAGGGATCCGGAATAAAGGGCAATAATAGGAAAAGAAAAGGACCAGGAAACAAAATGTCCTGGAATTATACACAAAAACAAAAATGACATACTCAAAAGAAGCCTTGCTGAGTTCCAAAGCCCGCTTTAGATCTTGCTGGAAACGGCGCTCATCCGCATCAGTTGTCATAGCGAGAAATTCATAATCGCAGCGGAAATCTATATATATATATATATATATATATATATATAATATATATATACATCATATTATAAATTTTTCATGATTCATAGCTCAGGATGGGAAAAACAGGGGAAGGGTACATTGGTTTTGTTAGAGGATGAAAGGACAAGTGTTTCCTTTGGCAATCGTTTTCGTTTTAAAACAGTGTTGCATACAAAAGCATAAAACGGTGGGAAACAAGCTAGTTTGGTGATAAAAATGGTAAAAAATAGTGAAGGCCACCGGATATTTTTTCATATCGGGATATCCGCCTATTTGGAGTTAACGGAACGGAATACGGATATCCGGTTTCCAAAGTTAACTTCAAGAAAATGATTTTGCAGTTAAACTTTCGATTTTGATTTTAATTTAGTTTAACCTCCCCCGCCAAACCACCCACCCACCCCCCTAGCACATCTATGAGTATTCCAGTGCACATCACTAGTAAAAATTCGGCGAAAAAGGGTATTTTTGAGTTTCTCAAATTTTCTTATAACTTTAAAAACCATGAAAAACACCCGTCACGCAAAAACACGGGCACATATGCATACAGATGGGGCGACAATATTTTTGCTTTGGTCTCTTGATTAGACAAAAATTCGCTTCTAATTTGACTAACACTAAACTTTCCCTACGGTAAATCGAAGTCGCTGATTCCAAAAATCGAATCGAGGGATCACTCCAGAGTTTTCAATTTGTACGCAGAAGCAGAATTGTACAAACACAAACTAATATCCAATTTTCGCTGAAAGATGCTCTTGTTTGATTTGCGATCGATAGACATGGAGGGGCGGCAGGCAAGGGCAGGGCAGGGACACAGTGGCGGATCCAGGATTTTGAAAAGGGGGGGCCCGCTGAAAAATTTTTCTGGGGGGGGTAACCAAATTTTTCCGGGGGGGGGGGTAAAAATTTGCTTTTTCCAGGAACAAAATATTTTTACAATAAAATTAATATTGTGTATGGAAAGGTTAGTTCACTTGCCAATTGGAAAACAACTATATCCCGTGAGTGAAGCAAAGCATGGAGAATTTACACAAGAAGCACAAGGGGGGTCTGGGGGGCAGAGCCCCCAGAAGTTGAAGAATTTTTTGAAATTGGAAAAAAATCCGTCATGCAAACTTTTGAAAAGGAGGGACACACCCTTTATTCACCCAAGACTCACCTGTCCCCTACCCACACAAAGAAGAATCTCTTGAAAAATCCAGTGATGAGATTTTTGAAAGAATATATTTCTACGTCTTTAACTGCACCGGTATTAGTGTCTATGGTTTACCACATTGGGAAACTAACATCTGACCATTTTTGTTGAGATATGGCAAACAGATCGCTAACTTTACGAAGCTAACTTGACCAATAGCTTGAAACCCGTCCGCACATCTTGAACGGGCAGGCTTGAGCTTAAAACCTCCGGTGTAGCGGAAGTGGTGGAACGTATCTGCGTTTGCTGTAAATTTTAAATTATCAGAGATTTATTTTTCTAGAACCGTCCTATCTTTTATTAGTTAAGGGTGGCCATAATTACAATTTGTGGGAGCCATATAAAGTTAAAAGTAAAATTTTGTTATTTTGAAAATATTTTATTTGCGTATGCCACTTACTAGCTAATTTCGACTTCGGGTGTTAAAAGGGAAGGGGAGGTGAAATCACGCATAGGTGTACGGTACGGGTGTACCAGGACCAGGGTGCAGTTTGCCCCCTGTGAGACCCCCTCCCCCACGGAGAGGCCGGACCCCCCTACCCGACCTCAACTACTCCTCTCCCGCCCCCCAAGTCGAGCTCAACCCCCCCCCCCCCCCTAAAATTGGGTCCAAAGCAAGTAAAAAATGCAAAATTTCTGAAAATTTTCGAAAAAATGGCTATAAATCAGCTATCAGCTAATATGGTTATTTATAGCAATTAAAAATTAATATACGCAATTATAAACTACAATTTGGGCCAATTTAGGTATATTTTAGCGCAAATTTGTCAATTTTCAAGCCCTATTTTTGCATAGGAAAACTACTGACAGAAGCTTTTAATGTATAATGTATACGTATATGTAACGTTTAATGTATATATATATACTGTACATTGAAAAAGGAGCATTTTTAGCTAAAAAACGTGGCGTGGGTACAGTTTATGGGGGGTCCTCCCCTCCCCAAATTTCGGATTTTGGTGGGGTCCCCCGGGCCAAATTTGGACCTACCTCCCCCCAACCCAATCAGGTAGTTGGTACACCTATGCAGTGGCGGATCCAGGATTTTGAAAAGGGGGGACCGCTGAAAAATTTTTCCGGGGGGGGGGGGTAAAAATTTTCTTTTTCCAGGAACAAAATATTTTCACAAGAAAATTAATATTGTGTATGGAAAGGTTAGTTCACTTGCCAATTGGAAAACAACAGCAAAACAACAATCCCGTGAGTGAAGCAAAGCATGAAGAATTTACACAAGAAGCACACGGGGGGGTCTGGGGGGCAGAGTCCCCCAGAAGTTGAAGACTTTTTTGAAATTGGAAAAAATCCATCATGCAAACTTTTGAAAAGATTAAATAAAATGGAGATGTATACGTATATATATAGTAACTTACGAAATGAAAAACTCGCAGTAAAATAGTATATACAAGGAATGGTGGCAATAAAGAGGACAAGTTACAAGGGCAACAAAGATAATGTGGAAAACGGGGGTCTGGGGGGCAGAGCAGAGCCCCCCAGAAGTTGAAGAATTTTTTGAAATCGTGGAAAAGTCAGCAATTCAAATGTTTAAAAAGATGAGTTATTGAGTTATATAATCGATCAGTGGAAAACCAAAACGGGAATTGGATGCTTTTCAGAATTTTTCACTTCCACGATTTATTCTATAGCACTTTCAGAAGCTGCCAATTATCAATCTTGCATTGCCCATTTATATATATTTTGACGTTGCAGTCATCCGGATTTAGCAGACTACATACTAAGTACTTTTTTCATCATAGGGTGTGTGAAATATGGAATGCATTGCCTGTCGATGTAGTAAGTGCTAGTTCTGTTTATATTTTTAAGCGGAAACTCGATGCAAACAAAAACTTGCTTATGAGGTTTCTTCGAGGGTGATTTGTATTTTTATTTCCAGCAAAAATACTTAAATTTTTAATATTAATTACTAATATATATATTTACGTATATATGTCGTTCTAACAGGGTTAAAATTTTAGTTTTTATTAAGTCTAAATTTGAGCAGGGTGTAAGTCAGGGGTGCATTAGGCACCCATATACACCCTAAACCGCCTTACCACAGTTTCTTACGAATCTCTTGTGCATAGGTAGCTGGTACTTTGTACAAGTAATAAATATGTTATGTTGTGTTATGTCGTGTTTTGCTGAAGGGACCCACCAGTGAAATTGTATCCTGTGCCCCATTTAGAAGTATAATGTATGTTTTTTGGTTAATATAACCCCCAGGGAGAGGAATGAAATGAGCTGGTATGCTGCAGACTCCCCGCACAAGTTGGGTCCCACGAATACCTGATTAGTCGTCTTGCCTGTAATAGGAATCGTGTACGTATTCGTTTGGTTTCATGCAGGTTTTCATGTTCTGGTTCAGGTATTCGTAGCTTGTGCGGTTTAGATCCCACCAAGGTAGTTATGGGTAGGTAGGCGAGATGCAGCATACCGACGCAAGGGGAAAACTTTTGCTCCAGAAAATCTGTTTTACAGATTTTCTGACATTTCGTTCTTTTAGTGAGTTTCGGACTAACTTTAAGTTGGTAAATTTAATTATATAGTATATATATATATACTCAGTATATATATAAGAATTTTTTATTATAAACTGAAATTTTACTATGTGCATAGACCATTCATTGGGAAATTGAAAGTCACAATTAATGACGTATATAAAAAAATTTTTTTTTCTTCTTAGTGCAGTTTTTTAAAGATTTCTACAGATAAATTTTATCACTAACTTAAAAGTCTATACTATATGAGGAAATGCTCTTGCTGAATAAATTATGAAATTAATCAAAAGTTGTAGACTGCACTTGTCCGAGGGGCATTGAGTAGCTGTGTGTCTTACGAAAGAGTGAACGGTATTTACGTATGCATTATATAGTAATGACTTTTGATAATGATTTCGATATATCTTGTTGTTGTGAATAGTAGGGACTAGGGGCGGACAGGTGCAGTCTACGTGGTGGGTCCACAGTGCAGATTGCAAACATAATATACGTGTACCAACCTACGTATATATGTGTAGAAATGTTTGCGTACTGTGGGGCGGTTGTTCATTTCATTCCATCATCATCATCATCATCATACGTATATATATACGTTATGAAAGCAAAATAAAATTTGTAAATGCCCGTATATAAGCTTGTATATAGTCATAAAATAAACTGAAGGCGTTGTTGAGTACAATTATATACTTACAAAACAGGAAAGGAAACAAAATAGAAGACACTTTAAGAGACAGAAGTTCTGTCACAGAACTAGGTATAGTCGGGGGGGGGGAAACATAAATAGGGAAGCAAGCCTCCAACTTTTTCTTCGTTTGGATTTGGATCGGTTTGAGTATACCGTTACGTACCGTGGGCAAATATATACCTATCCAATCGTATATTCAAACTTCTCATACACCTCTCTCAGCTTTGGCAGTAACAGGATTTGTCCATGTTTTTTTTACCCGCGAATCGGGGAAAAAACATGGTGCGGGGAAAAAAACATGGCACGGATTTCTAGCAAGCAACCATTTAGAGTGGTTTAAAAGCGTTGTTTCAGCTGTTTTTAGCGTGCAAAACTACCTAGGCACCATTCTAGCGTCACAACAAGCTTAAAACCCGATTTTTTGGTCAAAATGCCAAATCCGCCGTACCTAACCTGTTTGGGCATGAAACCTGTTGGGAACTGGCCATAATATGCAGAATATCGCTAGAAATAAGTTGGTTGTGTTAAAAATTGCAATATCCCATCATTTTTTAAGTTTTTTCAAAATTTTCATTTTTACCATAGAAACTTATGAAACCTGGCATGTTGATGCTGCAAATCAAATTTTCGAGCTAGAAGCTTCAAAAATGCTCAAAGTTGGCATATTTTGAGTTTTTTAGCGGTTTTAAAGCATTCTCTTTCCTATAGAAGCATTAGTTACGCCTTCCTGAAGCATACGCAAAAATTTGAAAATTTGGTCACCATGTTTTTTCCCCGCTCTAGTGGACCCTATGTGGGGGAAAAAACATGGTCAAATTTTTTTACTGGGTGCACGTAGGGGAAAATCACTATTGCCATGTGATAGAGCAAGTCGAATTATGCCCGCATGCAAATTTATAGTAGCCAAAGTTGGATGGTTGGTTAGATATATATAGACTTGCAAACTTTCGAAAATCCTTAGCATTTTGGCCAATTTTGGTCAACTTTGGTCAAGTACTGTACTTACAGAATCAAACTTAGAAACCAATCTGGTACTGTAGGGTATACTTCTAGACTTGCTCTTTCTAATGGGCTATACTAGGCAGCTGCATCTGCTATGGTTGGGGAGTAGGCGACCATGTTTTTTTCCCCCTCTTTTCCGTCATGTTTCCCCCCCCCCTCCCTGACTATACGTAATAAAGCAGCATAGATGTATATAGCGCGGCGGGAAATAAAAACCCAAATTTTCGAATTTTCACTGTAACTTTTTTATTAAGCTACAAAACGAAAATCTAACGATACCTACCATGAGGCCTTGCGAAGAGCTTCAAATTGAGCCATAAAACATCTCTCTAGCACTTACCGTTAGTGGGGAATTTTGGACGAAACAGATGGGAAAAGAAAACCCATATGCGGGAAAAGAAAACCCATTCTGAATTTTTTGCTAGAAGGGTGTCAGAACTATTTTGACTGCACCATTCGAAAGAGCGGGTTGTTTTTAGTACGTCTGCATCGCAAAATATCAAAATTTGAGCGAAAATGTAGGCCAAATTAATATTTCAAATTTTTGTATGTTTAACACGTAAAGATAAGCAAATTTTGGAAAATTTTTAGATTTGCTTATTTTCTGCAGTTTGAACACTCTGTCGTATAGAAAACAAGCTTTTATTGTATTTTGAGCCAAACTAGACCATTTTAACGTAAAAATAAGCAAAATTTTGTCAAAATTGCAAATTTGGCTTGAAATGGCACCATGCCAAGATCATCTGGGCTACACATAACGAAATGATGCCAGGTAAAGCCTCCACCAATTTAAGCTAGAGGCTCTATTAAACAAATTTAAGTGTTAATATGACCTTTGTTACTAAAGGTTTGAAAAATATTCTATTTTTAAAATTGGGTTTTCTTTTCCCGCATGTGGGTTTTCTTTTCCCGCCGAATGAAGGTAACCCCCAGGTCGCACCACAGGCACCAGAACCAAACAGCATATGCCGTCGTGAGTTTAAGACATATCCTCTGTATAACTATAATCCGTTTAGCCCTAGGTCTTTCCAGTAGTTCAGGGTGACACACCAAAGTTGACCCTGTCTGACCCCCATGTTGGGACCAAAAATTTCAAAATTTTAAAAGTCCCACAAAATTTACTGAGAAGCACCGGAGACTACGATAATACACCCCCTAGGGTAGTTTTGGACGCTCTTTAAGATAGGCTATCAAAATCTGATTTAGCTCATATGGCTGTCTCACACTGCCAATGGGTTTTCTTTTCCCGCATTTCAGAGTGGGTTTTCTTTTCCCGCCGCGCTATATATATATATACAAGTGCGCCGCAGGCGAAAATTTTTCAAAATTTGTGAAATTATGCTCAATTTTTACTCAAAATATGCATATAAACAGCTGAAAAAATTTTCTAGGGGGAGGCCCGGAATGTCAAAGGAGGGGGCCCAAATCGCAAAGGGGGGCCCCCGGGCCGCCGGGCCCCCCCCTGGATCCGCCACTGCACCTATGGTCCTATCTAACCGTGACCCCCCAGATGGAGACCAAACATGGAACAATGTAAATGTACAAAATGTGAAATTTTTGCAAAACTTTTTGAAATTGAAAATGAAAAAATTAGCTAGAAATAGAGAAAAAGGCTAAAAATAGGTTAATTTAAATTAAGTTAATTAAATACGTAGCTTAAAAATAGTAAATTTAAAACGCAGTATATATATAAGTATATACGTAGTTTTTGATTACATTTAGTCGCAAATTGTATATAGATTTTATATGTGTCGAAAAAGGGCCATTTTTAAGTGATAAATTTCGGTATATATCATGTAGTGCGCGTCAGCGCACTACCTAGAATAGGGAAAAAGGCGTATATATTGCGCAGTGTTGGAACATAGTTTCCCCTGGTGCCGGCGGAGGAGTTGAGGTAGAGCCTTGATATTGCACCAGTAGAAAGCCCTTCACGAGGGGTCCATGCTCTGCAAATTTGAGCAAAATCGGCCGAGCCGTTTTTGAGATATGGCAGATTGAATTTTTCAGTGCACGACTTTTTTTTCGCCCCCACCCTAGGGGTCGGAGCTCTTAGATTTCCTATACCATATGGGGATTTTTTTGAACAACTTTTTCCCCATTTCTGGGGAAATGAGTATGGAGTAGGTAGGACCTCCCCATAGGTCTGTGTACATAGCAGGATTTCGATTTTTTCGGAGTTTTTTCCAAAATGGTCAATCCTTCTGTTCGATATAACTGCATCTGGACTGGGCCGATGGGTCTCAGGTTTGGCATTGGCTTGGTTTGGTTTGGCAGCATTGCCCCACGGACTAGATCGTTACAGGCTATATGAATTTTGGATCTGTCCCCTGCGGCTTTCTGGCCAGGGGTCGAAACTTAGTGTGTAAAAGGGGGGGTCTGGGCCTACGGACTGTGGAGCCCTACACATAAGAGCTGCTGGGCTGAGGTTTTGTATTCGAATAGGAACTCCTATATGGTGAATCTAAAAGGCCCATTAGTTTCGCTCTAGGACCTATCCGTGTGGCTGGGGGGCACCCTGATGGTGCTGGGCCCAACCGTGTCGCAACTCCAACTTTAGCCTCTTATACAGAAAGGTCCACAGTGAGCAGGTCTTTCTTATTTGGTATTTGGGGTGGGGTGCGGGAGGACTGCAGCATATGCTATAGTAGGCTTCGCCCGGACCCTGTGGCGCCCTGGCCAGGGGTCTGGACCGGGGACCGGGCCCAAAATGACCAAAAATCAGTTTTTCCAAAAGTGGCCAAGTTTGGTATCAAATGAAAGCCCTTGATGAGGCGAACATTTTTTGTCATTGGAGGACCCCTCCAAAGTGGACCCAGCGGCCTGTGGCGCCCTGACCAGGGTCCGGACCGGTCCAAAATGGTCAAAAATCGATTTCTCTAAAAGTGGCCAAGTTTGGTATCAAATGAAAGCCCTTGGTCAGGCGAACATTTTTTGTCATAGGAGGACCCCTCCAAAGTTGCCCTATCGACCTGTGGCGCCCTGACCACGGTCCGGACTGGTCAAAAATCGATTTTTCGAAAACTTTGCAAATTTAGTATCAAATGAAAGCCTTTGACGAGGCGAACATGGGTGGTCAGTTTCAAAGCAAAATAACCTGATTGTAAGCCCCTGATGAGTCCCACAATCAGGTCAGTCGGGCATAACAAGGCGATCCGTATATGCGATCACGATGTGCGCAATGATACTGTATGTCACAGCTGTATATATAGTCGTGCAAGTCAATCGTTTTTCTCAACTTTAACTTGGCCTTTTTGTGTTATTTAGTATCAAATGAAAGCCTTTGACGAGGCGAACATTTTTTGTCATTGGAAGACCCCTCCAAAGTGGACCCAGCTGCCTGTGGCGCCCTGACCAGGGTCCGGACCGGTCCAAAATGGTCAAAAATCGATTTTTCTAAAAGTGGCCAAGTTTAGTATCAAATGAAAGCCCTTGGTGAGGCGAACATTTTTTGTCATTGGAGAACCCCGCCAAAGTGGACCCAGCGGCCTGTGGTGCCCTGACCAGGGTCCAAGCCGGTCCAAAATGGTCAAAAATCGATTTCTCTAAAAGTGGCCAAGTTTGGTATCAAATGAAAGCCCTTGGTGAGGCGAACATTTTTTGTCATTGGAGGACCCCTCCAAAGTGGACCCAGCGGCCTGTGGTGCCCTGACCAGGGTCCAGGCCGGTCCAAAATGGCCAAAAATAGATTTTTCCAAAACTGGCCAAGTTTGGTGTAAAATGAAAAATATATATATATATATATTGTATATATGTATATATATAAACGTTTTCTGATGCGGAATCAATTGCGTTTTTTCAAATTTCCCCAACCCCACGCAGCGCGACAACCCCCCTCCCCGGTGGGAGTTCGGCCCCCCTTCCGATGCAGAAACCATTGCGTTTTTTAAATTCACCGAACCCCACCCCCCCCCCCAACGGTGGGAGTTCGGCCCCCGTCATCCTGTTTTCCGATAACCCCTCTGTGAACGATTTCTGATGCAGAAACAATTGCGTTTTTCAAATTTTCCGTACCCCACGCAGCGCTACGTCCGCCCCGCCCCCCCCCCCCGGTGTGAGTTCGGCCCCCCCGTCATCCTGTTTTCCGATAACCCCTCTGTGAACGATTTCTGATGCAGAAACAATTGCGCTTTTTCAAATTTTCCGTACCCCACGCAGCGCGACGACCCCCCCCCTCCGGTGGGAGTTCGGCCCCCCCGTCATCCTCTTTTCCGATAACCCCTCTGCAAACGTCTGCAAATATAAACAGATAGTGCACCGTACAAATGATAAAATGCCCTAAACGTGCTTACACCAGATACGTACGTATATATATATATATATATATATATACGTACGTATATACAGTACATTGCAAAGAAAAGGGCCGGTTCACTGACGCCTACGTATGTCAACTTTTCAGTGAAGGTGATATGACCTTCTAGTGAGTGTGATATGTCCGGTTTGTTTACGTTTCTTCTTAAGTGGTAGTAGGCACTCCCAAGTCACTGACTAATTTAAGAAGGGTGTGAAATGTTTACTCACAGTTCACTGGCATTGTAATGTGCCACGTTCTTGCTTGTTGCAATTTCAGGCTATTCATAATTGTGCGTTTCATAAAGTGACGCAAAAATTTACAAGGTGATCCTGAACTAAAAATTTGATTTTATAGTGACAGTAAAAATGTAGGACCAGTAAATTTGTTCATGGGAAACATTTTCATGAAACAAAAGTTTTCAGTACGGTTTCCTGCAGTACTTCCTAAATCATTCATTTCAGCATTGTGTATATAATTCATGATTTTCTGAGTAACAGACACACTGTTATATATGTTGCAGCACAAATAAGTTTTTAATGGTTTAATTATAAACATAGTGCAATTTTTGAAAAATGCTAAAAACGATGTAATTTGATAAAACTTATTATTCTAACGTGTAGAGAATTGTTTTTACGTACATCCTAATTCAAAAAAATTCAAATCTTTTTTATGGCAGTTTATTCATTTTATTTATTAAGCCCTTGAAGAAAAACGCTAAAGCGGAAAAATGCAAGAAACTAGAGGGAAAAATGCCCTAAACGGGCATGCAATGGCTAGAATAGGGAAAGAAGGAAGGGCGCAAAAATGCCAATATAATTGACAGTCGGCGCAGAAAATTATAGAAACTAGATTCAGCGCCGAATAGGGAAAGCAGTCGGCGCTGAAAATTATAGAAACTAGATTCAGCGCCGTATAGGGAACGCAGTCAGCGCTGAAAATGATAGAAACTAGATTCAGCGCCGAATAGGGAATGCAGTCCGGTAGCGTGGAACAGGCAATTCCTCCGTCCATCCTATTCGCGTGAATTGCGATATGTCCAGTTCAACGGTTCATTTCTCAAACAATGTTACCGTCGATAAGGTAATCTCATTAACTGTGACTGGGTTTTATACCTACTCGCCTGAATTATTACAATATGTTGATACGAGCGGCTGCTTTCTCGTATATACAATTTTTTCTTAAACAGTAACATAGAGACTGCCCCTGGGTTGTCTACTTTTAGACTTACTTGAGCCTCGCGACTGTTTTTCCAACACAACATTTTTAACGATCAATGACACTTTTTATTTGTTTTAGACTATTATTAAGTGCGAAATTGTTAAAACTCCGAATGCGTAACAGAGTGTTTTCAGTTGGAACTAGTCATAGGGGTCGCGGTAGCGAATATGAGTGAAAATGGTCGAATGACCGTGTAAAACAAGGCTGCGCAGATTCCTGCGCAGATCCTGCGCAGATTATGTGCGCAAAAAATTGTACGTGTCGAGTTTAGTATGTTCCTGTAGTTTCATCCCCGTACCACTTTCCGTTAAAAAGATATGCCAAAAATCGCTTACGAGAGTGATGTTTTTTTCCGGTTTCTCGCTTTTGATGTCTCATAAGGGGGTTTTGTATCTTGAATAACTACAGATAGAAAAATTTTTGCCTATGAAACCCATATATATATATTCTTGTAGTACAAATCAAAAATAAGAAAATAAGCTAGTTTTTATGCCTCCCAGGGCCGGAAAAAATTTTTGGCTGGGGGCCAAAGTCGGCCAAACCGCTAAAATGGCCAAAAAGTATGCTTCAAAGGCGCCTTAATAAGTCAGATTGGGCTATATATGGGGCAATACTGACTATATGGTTAAACAGTACACATATCGGGGTCGTTCAAATGCTATATGATTTTCCGTCTTCGAGCGTAATTTTTCGGTACTGACCGGCCAAAGTTGATGAATTTTGGGTCGAACTTTGAACTTAATTTTTTCGCTTATTTTGCTACATTGGTGGCTCAAATTTTGCATACAAAGGTTTTTTGGGACGGAGAATCGATTCCCGCTATCAGTTTTGCTGCCCGAGTAACCCAAGTTGCTGGGCTGGTTCCACTTGACCGTCTGAGGGGTCATGTCGGTAACCGCTTCCCGGAGGTCCATAGTAGGCTTTACTTTGCCTCTCCAAACTTTGTCTATAGGGGTTTTCTGGTGCGCCCAGCTCATTCCCGGTGTCCGTTTTGCCGTCTGACCCACCCATCTTGCTGTGCTGGTTCCACTTTGCCGTCTGGAGGGTCCGGTCGGTACCGACTTCCGGGAACACCATATAGGACTGTACATAGCCTGACAAAACATTGTCTATAGGGGTTTTCTGGTGCGCCAGCTCATTCCTGACATCCGTTTTGCCGTCTGACCCACCCATCTTGCTGTGCTGGTTCCACTTTGCCATCTGGAGGGTCAGGTCGGTGGGAAGTCATGGGGTCAAAAATGAAAATTTTCAAAAGTGGTCTAATTTGGTATCAAATGAAAGCGCTAAGCGAGCTGAGCAACTTTTGTCATAGAACTGCATGCTCAAAGTGGCTGTAGAGTGCTGTGGTGGGGTGGGGTGGGGACTTATATAGGCGATTTTCGGTCAAAAATGAAATTTTTCAAAAGTGGTCAAATTTGGTACCAAATGAAAGCCCTAAGCGAGCTGAGCAACTTTTGTCATAGAACTGCATGCTCAAAGGGGCTGTAGAGTGCTGTGGTGGGGTGGGGTGGGGACTTAGGCGATTTTCGGTCAAAAATGAAATTTTTCAAAAGTGGTCAAATTTGGTACCAAATGAAAGCCCTAAGCGAGCTGGGTCGCGGTAGCGCCCTTATAATATGAGTGAAAATGGTCGAATGACCGTGTAAAACAAGGCTGCGCAGAAGCTGCGCAGATCCTGCGCAGATTATGTGCGCAAAAAATTGTACGTGTCGAGTTTAGTATGTTCCTGAAGTTTCATCCCCGTACCACTTTCCGTTAAAAAGTTATGCCAAAAATCGCTTACGAGAGTGATGTTTTTTCCGGTTTCTCGCTTTTGATGTCTCATAAGGGGGTTTTGTAGCTTGAATAACTACAGATAGAAAAATTTTTGCCTATGAAACCCATATATATTCTTGTAGTACAAATCAAAAATAAGAAAATAAGCTAGTTTCTATGCCTCCCAGGGACGGAAAAAATTTTTGGCTGGGGGCCAAAGTCGGCCAAAACGCTAAAATGGCCAAAAATTATGCTTCAAAGGCGCCTTAATAAGTCAGATTGGGCTATATATGGGGCAATACTGACTATATGGTTAAACAGTACACATATCGGGGTCGTTCAAATGCTATATGATTTTCCGTCTTCGAGCGTAATTTTTCGGTACTGGCCGGCCAAAGTTGATGAATTTTGGGTCGAACTTTGAACTTAATTTTTTCGCTTATTTTGCTACATTGATGGTTCAAATTTTGCATGCAAAGGTTTTTTGGGACGGAGAATCGATTCCCGCTATCAGTTTTGCTGCCCGAGTAACCCAAGTTGCTGGGCTGGTTCCACTTGACCGTCTGAGGGGTCATGTCGGTAACCGCTTCCCGGAGGTCCATAGTAGGCTTTACTTTGCCTCTCCAAACTTTGTCTATAGGGGTTTTCTGGTGCGCCCAGCTCATTCCCGGTGTCCGTTTTGCCGTCTGACCCACCCATCTTGCTGTGCTGGTTCCACTTTGCCGTCTGGAGGGTCCGGTCGGTACCGACTTCCGGGAACACCATATAGGACTGTACATAGCCTGACAAAACATTGTCTATAGGGGTTTTCTGGTGCGCCAGCTCATTCCTGACATCCGTTTTGCCGTCTGACCCACCCATCTTGCTGTGCTGGTTCCACTTTGCCATCTGGAGGGTCAGGTCGGTGGGAAGTCATGGGGTCAAAAATGAAAATTTTCAAAAGTGGTCTAATTTGGTATCAAATGAAAGCGCTAAGCGAGCTGAGCAACTTTTGTCATAGAACTGCATGCTCAAAGTGGCTGTAGAGTGCTGTGGTGGGGTGGGGTGGGGACTTATATAGGCGATTTTCGGTCAAAAATGAAATTTTTCAAAAGTGGTCAAATTTGGTACCAAATGAAAGCCCTAAGCGAGCTGAGCAACTTTTGTCATAGAACTGCATGCTCAAAGGGGCTGTAGAGTGCTATGGTGGGGTGGGGTGGGGACTTAGGCGATTTTCGGTCAAAAATGAAATTTTTCAAAAGTGGTCAAATTTGGTACCAAATGAAAGCCCTAAGCGAGCTGGGTCGCGGTAGCGACCCCTATAATATGAGTGAAAATGGTCGAATGACCGTGTAAAACAAGTCTGCGCAGAAGCTGCGCAGATCCTGCGCAGATTATGTGCGCAAAAAATTGTACGTGTCGAGTTTAGTATGTTCCTGAAGTTTCATCCCCGTACCACTTTCCGTTAAAAAGTTATGCCAAAAATCGCTTACGAGAGTGATGTTTTTTCCGGTTTCTCGCTTTTGATGTCTCATAAGGGGGTTTTGTAGCTTGAATAACTACAGATAGAAAAATTTTTGCCTATGAAACCCATATATATTCTTGTAGTACAAATCAAAAATAAGAAAATAAGCTAGTTTCTATGCCTCCCAGGGACGGAAAAAATTTTTGGCTGGGGGCCAAAGTCGGCCAAAACGCTAAAATGGCCAAAAATTATGCTTCAAAGGCGCCTTAATAAGTCAGATTGGGCTATATATGGGGCAATACTGACTATATGGTTAAACAGTACACATATCGGGGTCGTTCAAATGCTATATGATTTTCCGTCTTCGAGCGTAATTTTTCGGTACTGGCCGGCCAAAGTTGATGAATTTTGGGTCGAACTTTGAACTTAATTTTTTCGCTTATTTTGCTACATTGATGGTTCAAATTTTGCATGCAAAGGTTTTTTGGGACGGAGAATCGATTCCCGCTATCAGTTTTGCTGCCCGAGTAACCCAAGTTGCTGGGCTGGTTCCACTTGACCGTCTGAGGGGTCATGTCGGTAACCGCTTCCCGGAGGTCCATAGTAGGCTTTACTTTGCCTCTCCAAACTTTGTCTATAGGGGTTTTCTGGTGCGCCCAGCTCATTCCCGGTGTCCGTTTTGCCGTCTGACCCACCCATCTTGCTGTGCTGGTTCCACTTTGCCGTCTGGAGGGTCCGGTCGGTACCGACTTCCGGGAACACCATATAGGACTGTACATAGCCTGACAAAACATTGTCTATAGTGGTTTTCTGGTGCGCCCAGCTCATTCCTGGCATCCGTTTTGCCGTCTGATCTACCCATCATGCTGTGCTGGTTCCACTTTGCCATCTGGAGGGTCAGGTCGGTGGGAAGTCATGGGGTCAAAAATGAAAATTTTCAAAAGTGGTCTAATTTGGTATCAAATGAAAGCGCTAAGCGAGCTGAGCAACTTTTGTCATAGAACTGCATGCTCAAAGTGGTTGTGGAGTGCTGTGGTTGGCTTGCTTGCTACTGTTGAAAGATATCTATACATACCTTCATGAGCATACATATATAAAATAATAGAAAACAAGAACAAAAAGTGCTCCTACGTCGCATGTAAAATACATATGAGTCTTCGTAGGCAGGTTGTACATAAGCAAAAACTAGCCTGTAAAATACATATGAGTTCCGTAGGGAGGTTGTAAATTAAGGAAAACAAGTTGCAACCGCTTAACATATGAGCCTGTCCTACAACGAGGCTCATATTGGCGTCACAGTGCATTCCACATTAAAGCCTCATTAAAGAACCTCAGCTTCATCCATATTACAGAAAAACGAATAGACGTCATGGCCCAGAAGAAATGGACTGAAGTGAACTACGACTGCTCAAGCTGAACTGTATAGAGGTCGGGGAAAAAAAACCAACCCGCAAGTGGTGGGGAAAAAAACCAACCCCCCCCGTTTGGGCGATGGGGATGAGCTAGCGGGCTCAAATTTTGCATGCAAGTTGGTAGGGCCCATCCCACCTACCACACCAAATTTGAGCTAAATCGGACCACTTTTGAGCATTTTGTGACATTTTGAAAATTTTGGCATTTTTGACCCCCCCAAAAATTCAAAATTTGCCTATTTTTGAAGGCCTGTAAAAAATTTTCCATAGCAGTTAGATAATAACTTTTAATAGGTTCTATGAGAACAACATGTGCTCTTTCCAAAAATGTCGGTCTCGCCTTCCTGCGACGCTTGGCAAGCTGCCAGCAGAATTTTTACAAAATGGGAAAAAAACCAAGGGGTGGGAAAAAACCAATTTTTGCTTTTGCTGCCAAACTCCCAAAAATGGTTCTTAGTTGCTCAAAAGTCATCCACATAGCAAGTTTAATGCGTTCTTTCACGTGAACAGCTCAAAATTGCATTTGGACTTGGCAATTTTGTGCTAGCCGGTAAAAACCTCATTTCGGCGGATCGGCTGTTTGGCTCAGCTAAAGCGGCCAAAAAGTACTCTGGGACAAAGAAATACGCGAAAAAACACTGAAATTGGTTTTTCTTGGTTTCCCGCCATTGGTTACTCTGTGAGTCAGAGCGCCTCATGGCGTACCGTATTGAGCATATGCACACTATGATGACTGATCCACATTATATATATGAAGGATAATTTGTAATGAAAAGCTTTATGCAGTAGCAGTATGTATATATTTATATAAAAGTAAAATATATATCTGCAAGTTATTCGTATTATGACAGACGCCAATATGAGCCTCGTTGTAGGACAGGCTCGTATGTTAAGCGGTTGCAACTTGTTTTCCTTAATTTACAACCTCCCTACGGAACTCATATGTATTTTACAGGCTAGTTTTTGCTTATGTACAACCTGCCTACGAAGACTCATATGTATTTTACATGCGACGTAGGAGCACTTTTTGTTCTTGTATATATTATTACTAATAGGCAATGCAGTTTATGTACTTTATGCAGAAGACAGCAGCTCCGGCTTTAACTTTATGCTAAAGAACAATGCTAGCTAGCTACAGCACATTTCATTCACATAATGACACCTAATGTTAGTTGCGTTAGTTCATTATCCACAATCAACCAAGAAGTTTCTACTCTTCAAAAGCAGACTTTGCTTACACAAACGATATGACTGTAGCCTGCCTCATTTCAAACGCAGTATATACCACGTTCTCGGGTAGTGCAGAGCAGTTCACGCGAATAGGATGGACGGAGGAATTGCCTGTTCCACGCTACCGGACTGCATTCCCTATTCGGCGCTGAATCTAGTTTCTATCATTTTCAGCGCTGACTGCGTTCCCTATACGGCGCTGAATCTAGTTTCTATATATAATTTTCAGCGCCGACTCTGCTTTCCCTATTCGGCGCTGAATCTAGTTTCTATAATTTTCTGCGCCGACTGTCACTTATATTGGCATTTTTGCGCCCTTCCTTCTTTCCCTATTCTAGCCATTGCATGCCCGTTTAGGGCATTTTTCCCTCTAGTATATACGCATACATATACATATGTACTGTTTTTGGTAAAACTTTCCGAGACCACCCCCAAGCCAGATTTGGACTTCTACTCCCCCCTACCCAAGCATGTGGTACACTTATATATGTATTTAGGGGTATAGGACTGCCGAAAAATCCTAAAAACCCCTGGCTTTTCGAAAATTTGGGGGAGAACTATGAAATCACTCGATTTGGTGGCTAGGATCCCCCCGCCCGCCCGCTCCCGCTTTCACACCTATATATGTGCTTTGATGTGTCGGTCGACTGCCACCGTCCACCGATCATAAATTGAAATTTTCAGAAAAATTTTCTGATTTCGCTAAAAACTTTTAAAATGTTGCGACAAATCTTGGTGAACAGTTTTCTGGGAATGAAGGTAAAAATGCTTAAAATTTCACGAAACTTTCTGGTTTACCTAGAAAGGCCTTTAGGTTTGTTTGGGCAGAACTTAAAGGGCACTACTTCGAGACCACAGGTGTGAACTGCTCAAAAAAGTGCGCAATGACACACTTTTTTCCTGAAATGAGCAAAAAATTTTGGGCTTGTGCGCACGCTTGCGCAGTTTTTCCAGAGTCAGCAAAAAGAAATTACTAAGATTATTCACTGAAAAGGTTCCTAAAATTGGGTGGCAATTTTACAAAATTTTTTTAATTTTTCTTAGAGGCACCCCAGACGCAGTTATTTGCAGTCATAGCTACGTATTATCTTTGAAATCGAATTAAACGACTCATTGTAAATTCATATTCTCACATATATTCTTAGAGTATTTGACTACACTATCACCGGAAAAACTTTCTGTTGCCTTTATTTTTCAACTTTCTGCTTTGGGTAGTGGGCTTTTTGGTATTTATTATAGAATTTGGCAGCTTCTGAGTGCTCCGATTCCCTGTATGGCTTGTTGATTTATATATGAGCCAATCAGGCTATTCAGTTTTTAGTATATATATTGTGTAGAATAGCTGTCTTTCTGAAATCTAAAAATGTGTAGGGGGAAAGTACGTACGTAATAAATAAATTAAATATATATTTGGGGGGCGCTGTGAAAGGAAAATGGGGGGGGGGAGGCAAAGGGGTTGGGAAAAAAAACAGTGTTGGGGTAGGGTTTGGGGGGAGTGGGGGAACTGAGGGAGAAATAGGTGGATGGGGAGTGATGGGTGGGGCATGTTTGTGGGTGGTTTATATATGTGTGGTGGTGTATGTGTGTGTTTTAATTTGTGTGTTGTGTGAAAAGGAGAAAAATGTAAAAATGAGAATGTTAAGTTGAAGGAAGTGGGTAATGTACTATTCGGGTGAGGTGGTAGGGGGGGGAGGAGTAGAGGGGGGCAAGGGGGGGAAACGGGGGGGGGGGAGGGGGGGCGTGGGGAGGGCGATGGAAATGGAAATGGGACACTTTGGATTTAATCGCCGAAAATGGCTGTTTGGGCGGGAAATTTGAGGTAGTTGATAATGAAATATAGTGGTTAGAAAAGGTGGTTGTAGGAGGTGGAGGTGGGGGTGGGGGGAAATGGGAGGGAAAAAAAAAGGGGTGGGGGAAAAAACCAATTGTTGTGGTGGAGTAAAAGAAGTTGTTATTTGTTAAGCCTTGGGGGAGTAGGGTTGAGTGGGGGGCAAATTTGTTGGGGGATTGGGGGGCGTAGTGGGGGGGGTGTTTGTGGCGGATATGTGTATAAAATGTATGTATATATATATAACTGGGGGAGGAAAAATGTGATATTTGGGGGGGTGGGAAATTTAGGTAATTGGTTAGATGATAAATAGGTGGTTTGGGAGGGTGGTGTTCGGAGGTGGGGTCGCGGTGGATGGGTAAAAGGGGTGGGAAAAAAAAGGAGTGGTGGGAAAAGCCAATTTGTGTTGTTGTGAGTCGAAAGTAATTATGTTGGAGTTGAGGCGCATTGGGTGGAAGGTGAATTCGCGTGGGAGTGGAAATTGTGTGTTGGTTGGACATGTTTTGGGGGGGAGTGTGGTGGGGGGCGGGTGTTCTGGTGGGCAATGGTGTATATCATGGGGGAGCTCGGAGAGCCCCCATAATATGAGCTATAAAGGCACTTTGCGGATTTGGAAAAGTGCTAATTAGGCATAACTAATTAACGGGAAGGAATTAAGAGCTAATATTTACATTTTTGAAATCTCCAGGCCAAGAGCTTTCGAATGATACCAAACTTGCCCGGAAAAAATGAACTTTGAAAAAATCGACTTTCTCTTACGGGTTTGAAAGTGGGGTTTTTTTTTCTCTGTATTCAGCATGATTTTTTCCATTTTTCTGTTAACTCGATTTTTCAAACGGCCCATAGGAAAAATTTTTCTATACTATTTTTTGATTATCTAGGCAATGGCATTTAGCAAGTTTATGTTTTTTTCCCGAATTTCGATCTGGTTCGATTTTTATAGATGGTCAAAAATGGAAAAAATAGCGTTTTTGGACACCTTCAAGCTGAAAAATTTCTAAGTCCGAAAATTTGAAAATAGTCTAAAAACGGGCAAAAACAGCGTTTTTCGGCCTCGGGGTGGTACCCATATATAGTAAATCGGGGTCGCTGAACACGATGGGCATACTGCCGAAACCGACGGATGTGACCTCTGACCCACAGCGCCCACCCACAGTGGCTCCGGTGTGGCTCAAAAATGAAAGTCTTCAAAAGTGGTCATGTTTGGTATCAAATGAAAGCCCTTGGCGAGGCGATCAACTTTTGTCATTATGCCACACCCGAAAAGTGGCTCCATCGTCCTGTGGGCGGGTGCCCCACCCACAGTGGGTCAGCTGTGGCTCAAAAATGAAAGTCTTCAAAAGTGGTCATGTTTGGTATCAAATGAAAGCCCTTGGCGAGGCGATCAACTTTTGTCATTATGCCACACCCGAAAAGTGGCTCCATCGTCCTGTGGGCGGGTGCCCCACCCACAGTGGGTCAGCTGTGGCTCAAAAATGAAAGTCTTCAAAAGTGGTCATGTTTGGTATCAAATGAAAGCCCTTGGCGAGGCGATCAACTTTTGTCATTATGCCACACCCGAAAAGTGGCTCCATCGTCCTGTGGGCGGGTGCCCCACCCACGGTGGGTCCGGTGTGGGTCAAAAATGAAAGTCTTCAAAAGTGGTCATGTTTGGTATCAAATGAAAGCCCTTGGCAAGGCGATCAACTTTTGTCATTATGCCACACCCGAAAAGTGGCTCCATCGTCCTGTGGGCGGGTGCCCCACCCACAGTGGGTCAGCTGTGGCTCAAAAATGAAAGTCTTCAAAAGTGGTCATGTTTGGTATCAAATGAAAGCCCTTGGCGAGGCGATCAACTTTTGTCATTATGCCACACCCGAAAAGTGGCTCCATCGTCCTGTGGGCGGGTGCCCCACCCACGGTGGGTACGGTGTGGGTCAAAAATGAAAGTCTTCAAAAGTGGTCATGTTTGGTATCAAATGAAAGCCCTTGGCGAGGCGATCAACTTTTGTCATTATGCCACACCCGAAAAGTGGCTCCATCGTCCTGTGGGCGGGTGCCCCACCCACGGTGGGTACGGTGTGGGTCAAAAATGAAAGTCTTCAAAAGTGGTCATGTTTGGTATCAAATGAAAGCCCTTGGCGAGGCGATCAACTTTTGTCATTATGCCACACCCGAAAAGTGGCTCCATCGTCCTGTGGGCGGGTGCCCCACCCACAGTGGGTCCGGTGTGTGTCAAAAATGAAAGTCTTCAAAATTGGTCATGTTTGGTATCAAATGAAAGCCCTTGGCGAGGCGATCAACTTTTGTCATTATGTAACACCCGAAAAGTGGCTCCATCGTCCTGTGGGCGGGTGCCCCACCCACGGTGGGTCCGGTGTGGGTTAAAAATGAAAGTCTTCAAAAGTGGTCATGTTTGGTATCAAATGAAAGCCCTTGGCGAGGCGATCAACTTTTGTCATTATGCCACCCACAAAAAGTGCCCTCACGGACCTATGGGCGGGTGCCCCACCCACAGTGGGTCCCGTGTGGGTCAAAAATGAAAGTCTTCAAAAGTGGTCAAGTTTGGTATCAAATGAAAGCCCTTGGCAAGGCGATCAACTTTTGTCATTATGCCACCCACAAAAAGTGCGCTCACGGACCTGTGGGCGGGTGCCCCACCCACAGTGGGTCCGGTGTGGGTCAAAAATGAAATTCTTCAAAAGTGGTCAAGTTTGGTATCAAATGAAAGCCCTTGGCGAGGCGGTCAACTTTTGTCATTATACCACCTCCAAAAAGTGGCCCCACCGATCTGTCGGCGGGTGCCCCACCCACAGTGGGTCCGGTGTGGGTCAAAAATGAAAGTCTTCAAAAGTGGTCAAGTTTGGTATCAAATGAAAGCCCTTGGCAAGGCGATCAACTTTTGTCATTATGCCACCCACTAAAAGTGCCCTCACGGACCTGTGGGCGGGTGCCCCACCCACAGTGGATCCGGTGTGAGTCAAAAATGAAAGTCTTCAAAAGTGGTCAAGTTTGGTATCAAATGAAAGCCCTTGGCAAGGCGATCAACTTTTGTCATTATACCACCTCCAAAAAGTGGCCCCACCGATCTGTGGGCGGGTGCCCCACCCACAGTGGGTCCGGTGTGGGTCAAAAATGAAAGTCTTCAAAAGTGGTCAAGTTTGGTATCAAATGAAAGCCCTTGGCAAGGCGATCAACTTTTGTCATTATGCCACCCACAAAAAGTGCCCTCACGGACCTGTGGGCAGGTGCCCCACCCACAGTGGTCCGGTGTGGGTCAAAAATGAAAGTCTTCAAAAGTGGTCAAGTTTGGTATCAAATGAAAGCCCTTGGCGAGGCGATCAACTTTTGTCATTATGCAACACCCGAAAAGTGGCTCCATCGTCCTGTGGGCGGGTGCCCCACCCACGGTGGGTCCGGTGTGGGTCAAAAATGAAAGTCTTCATAAGTGGTCAAGTTTGGTATCAAATGAAAGCCCTTGGCAAGGCGATCAACTTTTGTCATTATAGCACCCACGAAAAGTGGTTCCATCGCTCTGCGGAGAGGGTACATTCGTGTGTTGTCAAGCGTGTAAGTTCAAAAACGCGAAAAATTGTCAACCTCTAAAATGAATGCGGCCAAGATTGTTTCATTATATCTTTAGCTAAAATGAATGTGGCAAAGATTGTTTCATTATATATATAGCTGGAGTGGAGGTAACAATACAAAATCCTTCAGGCTTGCTATATATAAGTTAAAACCCACCCATTATGGATGGTATCACACTCTGATACAATACCAAAAATGAAATAGGACAAGTAGGAAAAATGCTCCTTGCAGTCGCATGAAAAAGTTAATATGAGCTATGATGGCCAACATTTAAGCGTGTCAAGGACAAGACTTAAAATGTTTAATATGAGCCAGCATCTAAATATGTAGAGGACAAGATGTAAACGTCTAACATGAGCCGCTACGTTTCTCTTGGGCTCATATTGACGCAAATGAAATGGCTAATATATTTTGTAGATACAAAGGCTTTCTTCAGATAGTCAAAAGGTTAGGATGGTTTGCATATGCAAGGATGGTAAGGCTGGATGAAATCTCACTAGGTAAGTATATATCGTCTGTGACAGTTCTAATTTTTATTTCCTTATTCAGGTTTATATTGATTGCTTTTGTTAATAATTTATATACATGTACATACGTATAGTGAGATCTGAAGCAGCGTCGTAAAACAAACACATTTTTTGAAGTGAAGTTGAAAAATCTGGCAATTCTGATTTTTGCTAAACGTATACGCCAGTATTAATATTCAGTCTTTGCTGGCTAGGTTTAATAATGTCTGTTTAGAGGACACGTACCACAGGCGTAACCAAAGTGAGCGTCAATATGAGCCCAAGAGAAACGTAGCGGCTCATGTTAGACGTTTACATCTTGTCCTCTACATATTTAGATGCTGGCTCATATTAAACATTTTAAGTCTTGTCCTTGACACGCTTAAATGTTGGCCATCATAGCTCATATTAACTTTTTCATGCGACTGCAAGGAGCATTTTTCCTACTTGTATATCATAACTTGGACCACCTTCAAAAATCGATTTGGCTCAAACTTTCAGGACGTAAAAGGAAAATATTAGAGCTCAACCCCGTATTTTCAACGAGTTATAGCAAAATTCGTGATTTTCGACTCTGCCACTAACTTCGCCGCAGGACTTCACGAATCAAAATTGTGCTCAGGCCGATAGAGAAGAGTCAGACAGTTCATATCTTAACCATACAGTCACCAGACATGGGGCACCCATCCCCAGGCCCGCACCCAGGATTTTGAAAAGGGGGTTCCAAGGTAAAATACAACGGGGGTCTAGGGGGCGGAGCCCCCAGAAGTTGAAGAATTTTTGCATTTTTGCCCAAAAACAGTACATTGGACGTTTATTTCTTGCAAAAAGTAAATTATCGCGCCGAAGGCGCGGAAAGTTTTTAAAAATAGCTGTTTTTGCCATAAAAATAGCGAAAATTTTCTATTTTGTCATCCCAAAAGGGGGGTCTAGATCCGTTGAACCCCCCCCCCCCTGGGTGCGGCCTTGCCTATCCCTGCCCGTTTGAGTTTTCTAGCATTCATGTTCCGCAGTTTGCGACGGTCGAACCTTAGCTTAAGCCTCCAAGCTCAGTAGGCGCATTTTCACATTTTTTGACCTAGCGACCTCATTATGCCTTAGTACCATACAATTTTTATAAATATTATTTGTCTAATGCTACCAACGTCCATGCAAAAAATTAGCAAAATCACGGACCCACTTTTGAGATATGGCCATTCAAAGTTCGAAAAATCAGCGATTTTCAGCCAAAACAGCGATTATGGCAACTTTGGCCCATCGTATCCGGCTGAAGGGAACAAGTATTGGCGTAATATTTTGCGCAAATATATAAACTAGATACCATTGGCAACATTTTGGGTCAGTTTCAGCCAAATCTGAAAAAAATTTTCGATTTTTCAACCCCCCAAAAAGTGGCCTGATTTTTCGAACTTTGAATGGCCATATCTCAAAAGTGGGTCTGGGATTTTGCTAATTTTTTGCATGAACGTTGGTAGCATATAGATAAATAATATTTATAAAAATTGTGTGGTACTAAGGCATAATGAGGTCGCTAGGTCAAAAAAATGTGGAAATGCGCCTACTGAGCTTGGAGGCTTAAGCTAAGGTTCGACCGTCGCAAACTGCGGAACATGAATGCTAGAAAACTCAAACTGGCAGGGATAGGTGCCCCATGTGTGGTGCCTGTATGGTTAAAATATGAACTGTCTGACTCTTCTCTATCGGCCTGAGCACAATTTTGATTGGTGACGTCCTACGGCGACGTTAGTGGTAGAGTCGAAAATCACGAATTTTGCTATAACTCGTTGAATATACGGAGTTGAGCTCTAATATTTGGAGTAGTGATGTGCGCCGGAGCTCCGCTCCGACGGAGCTCCGGAGCGGAGCTCCGATTTTCGGTGCTCCGGAGCGGACTTCTGCTCCGGAGCTCCGGGTACCCGGAGCAGCCTTTTGGAAGTTTTGAAGGTGCTAAGAAAAATTCGAAAGTATGATTTTTCTGCAAACTCCACGATTTCTCCTTGCAGCACGTAGGAATGGAATGAATGTTACATAGTTTATCGTACTTCTGTTTTTAAAAATGTTTCAGTTTTCTCAAGGTTGCGTTCTTGTATATACTTCTCAAGACGGCTTTTTTTCTGGAGACAAGTTAAACATTTTCATTTTCTAAATAAAAGAAAAATTAAATACAACTCTAATATATACATTTAAGAATTAATTCGGCAAAACGTTTAAATTTCGCACTTGTCATTAATTATTCAATTAAATATTACATTTCCGTTAAATCTATTCCATGTATATAAACTTTCAACATCTGCATCTGTTTTCTTTGCTTTCATCAAACCTGTCTTTTCTAATATATCTTTCAGATTGAAATTCTGATAGCTTAAATTTATATAGTATTTTAATTTGATCATATACATCCTCATGATAAGTTAAATACGTAGTGGGTAAATGAAATCTGGTCCACTTCTGTCAAATTTGCAATATTTCATGCATGAATTTGAAAAGTTTGGTATACATTTGATGAAATTGCTGCAAGAAATATTGAGTATTTCATGTGGAATATGCATAAAATTTAAATTTCTCAAATCTTGAAAAAAGTGAAACTTTTAAATAAACTGCAGTGTAAACTAACATGGGCTTTTATGTAAACACAACACTATGCACAATCAATTAACCCAAAAATTCTGTGAAATATGGTTAAAGGCTGAACTTATTTCAGATCAAAAATACAGCTAACTCATATGCAGCAAAGAAATCAGCATCTAAAAATAAACAGTTAAGCGATAAAAGTATATAATATATACAGTGAGTAGGCATGCTTTTTATTGAATAAACAAGCAGTTTTCAGCTTAAACCAAAATTTTTACAATTTTGGCTCCACTAGCAGTCGGAGCTCCGCGGAGCTCCGGAGCTCCGGAGCTCCGGTGCTCCGACAGCCCGCTCCGGCCGGAGCTCCGGAGCGGGCAAATTGGTCGGCGCACATCACTAATTTGGAGGTTTTACTTTTACGTCGGGTTGCTACAAGTACTGACAGTTTGAGCCAAATCGATCTTTGAAAGTTGTCCGGAAGTACAGGCAGCACAGTCGAATTTCTCCGAAATCGACTCATATATATATGTATATAAAATTAGGCAACTTTTTAGGTTATGGGGGCAGGAATTTATGGAGCCCGACCTTTCATGGGGGGCTCTTGTATTAGGGAGGGGAACGTCGCCTAATGGGGGGGGGGCGCCGACCCCCCCCCCATTAAAAATAAGTAGGAATGCACCGGGGCTAGGTCCCGATCCTGACCGCCGTAAAAACTATTGAAATTTTGGAAATTTTTCAAATTCTGTGATCAAAATTTTGTCAAATATCAAAAAGTCAAACACATGTCTAAGTGTTAGAAATCATTTGTTTTCTCACCGATTTGAATGAAAACGGCAACACTAACGTTAAATTATGCAGAATTTGAGTTTCTAAGAAAATTTTTGAAAATTATTTATTTGGACCCCCAATTTCTAGGCCTGGGCCCTGGTTGTGGCGGCGCCGGTGCGTCTGTAGAAATAAGCCAGCCATTTCATCGTTTTTTGTTTTAAGCTCAGTCCAAGGTGCCTTACGTGGTGGGAGAATTCAGCAGTTCCAATGACAGCAAATTCAGATGACTTGTTTGGATTTAAACGATATCCTCCATTCAGACTTGGAGAGCCTCGCTTTCCTCAGGTGAGCGCAGATTTTATATATATATATATACGTGCATTCGTTTGACAATTTTCAATGAAGATGCAGAATATATACTGGGTTTTCTTTAGGCCAAAATAGTGGGTGAGGGCCGGAGGGGAAGACGTTTTAATGTTATAACGTAATTAAACGTGGATAACAACAACAACAACAACAAATGGTTTATTTGGTCAAACTCGCACACGCACATACAATGCAACAGTACATACTAATAACAATAAGACCAAAATGGGAGTCTATCAAATGACAGATCCACTACAGTACCAAAACAAAAACCAACAATGGCAAATAGCATAGCATAGCATGAATTATATACATACTAAAATCCCACTACAGCACATGAACAGACGTAATTATAGATACAGTAAGCAAAATAACTACAGATTTAGGTCGTATCTAAGAAATTCAGCGAAGTCTATGTTCTCAATTCTATCTTTGAAGGCCGAAATGTTGGGTGCCCGTACAATATAGTTTGGGAGGCTATTCCATATTGGAGCTACCCGATTACTGAAAAAATGTTTTCTGCAGTCTAGCCTTGTTCGCTGGCAGTGTATCTTAAGGACATTTCCTCTGGTGCCAGTTTCAGCTGCAAAAACAAAGAAATCAGCCGAATTCACTTTGTCAAATTCGTATATAATTTTAAAAGCCTGTACCAGGTCTGCCCGCAGTCTTCTAAGCTCGAGAATTTCAAGGCCTGTTTCTTCCAGTCTGTCAGCAAAACTTAAATCGTGCAGTGCAGGAATTCTTTTTGTGAAACGTCTTTGAACATTTTCTAATTTACGAATGTCACCCAGCAAAGAAGGAGACCACACGCAAGAATTGAACTCCAAAATAGGTCTTACGTATGTTTTAAACATAGCTACCAAAAATTTTGTGTCTCTGCACAGAAAACTTCTAAAGATAAGAGCAATTTTCTGGTAAGCTTTAGCGCAAATTTTATCACAGTGGACTGAAAACTTAAGGTCATCAGTAATGAAAACCCCTAAATCTTTAACAATATTCACTTTTGGGATAACAGAATCATTTACAGTTAAGTCTGTCATCAATAGTGGTTCTCCCATCTCAAGAAACATGCTTTTGTTTATTGCAATCGAAAGCTGATTTTTTGTAGCCCAATTAAATACATTATCACAATCCAATTTAAAGTTTTCGAACTCATGCAACGTTGAACCCGCCAGTGACAACTTGGTATCATCTGCAAAAATTTTTGAGTCGCAATAAGACAGAGAATCAGGCAAATCATTTATATACAGTACAAACAAAATAGGTCCAAGTACGCTTCCTTGGGGTACCCCGCTGATAACCTCCCCCCGATCAGACAAAACGTTATTAACTTTCACAAACTGATAGCGACCACTCAGAAAGGCCCGTATCCAATTTAATGCCCGCCCTTTGACCCCATACGCATCTAGTTTGCTTAGCAATTTAACATGAGATACACAGTCAAAGGCTTTGCTTATGTCCAAATATAGGGTCTTTACGCCTTTTTTCAGATTCCTGGCGCCCGTCCACAAGTTTAAACACTCTAGCAGCTGGGTTTGAGTAGATCTATTTGACATAAACCCATGTTGGTGTTTCGAGATAAGACTGTTGTGGAGAAGATGTTCAAGCAAATACTTCTTGATCACCTTCTCCATTACCTTACAACAAACACTAGTTAGGGATACAGGTCGGTAGTTAACAGGGTCACTCCTCGATCCTTTACCCTTAAATATGGGTACAACGTGGGCCACAGACCAGTCGCTTGACAACACCCCCTCCTCGTAAGACTGCTGAAATATAACCTGCAGAGGAACGCACAACTGGGCTTTAAACAATTTCAAGAACTGAGAGGGCAAATTATCAGGCCCTGCTGCTGATTTAAATTTGACAGTACTTATAGCATCCATTATAGCTTTCCGAGTGAATAAAATATTCTCAAATTCGTGCTCAAAAACTAAAGCGGGCGGAATAATAGGTACACCATTATCCCGCACAAAGACTGATTGAAACTGCTCATTTAAGAAATTTGCCTTTTCGTAATCGTCAAGAGCAGAAGCATCTCCTCTATTCAAAACAGAGACACCCTCAGGGGAAGAGAGCTTCTGTTTGACGTAACTAAAGAACTTGGTGTTTGAAGGATTACAGAGGAATTTGGATTCACGCAATTTATGGAACTTAGCTATAGCTTCATTACACTTTACAACAATGTCTCTATAACGGTTTCCATCCAGCGGATCAAAAGTACGTTTAAACCTTTTATGCAGTGATCTCTTCTTACACAAGAGTCGCCTAATATGTTTTGGGTATTTGTGTTTCCCGACTCTCCCTACAAACTTTTCAGGAACATTTTCATCGATCAACATTAAACATATATTTTTGAAAACAGTCCACTTTTCATCTACCGACGGAAAATCTTGAAACAAAATATCCCAGTTTCTAGCTTCATCATTATATTTGCATAATCAGCCCCATCCCAGCACAGCATCTTACGTGCATCGGCACTCTTCGTCCCCATACCCACATTTGTGGAAAAACACACAGCACAATGATCACTATTGGCTACCGGAGGCATAATATTTACGTCAGATACTAAGTTTGGCACGCTTTCAAAAACAAGATCAAGAGTAACGTCTCCCCTAGTTGGAAAACAGACTTTTTGAGAAAAACCTTGTTCAAAAAACGAATTCATGAAAGAATCTTGCATAAAAGTCGAAGATGCTATTGGAATAGACCAGTCTATTCCTGGGAGATTCAAGTCACCTGCAACAACCACATTCTTGTTTTTATTGGTCAAAGTTTTTAAACAATTTTGAAGTGGAATCAAACAATCTATGTTTGAAACGGATGGGCGATACAGAGAACAGAAAATACAGGAGTTTCCCGGATTTCTCCCACTAACTTCTACGGCAACCCCCTCCAAAGCTCCCATGTCTGGCAATTTCAGTTCTTTGCTATTTAAAATATTTTTCACCAGAATAGCAACACCGCCCCCCTTTCTGTTATCAGGCCTGTCTTTCCTATAGATGGAATACAGATTTTTACATAAAAACAAGCTATCGGGATGCCCAGAGTGCAGCCACGTTTCCGTAAGACAAATAACATCAGGAAAATTGTTTTGCAGACATACCTCGAAATGAAAATTTAAAAACTTGTTACAGAGACTCCGCAGATTACACAATACAATTTTTATGTCATTGACACTAGAGGACACATTACCAATTACAGCATTTGATATGGCTGGGTATCTAGAGGTGGACGAAATGTCAGGCGTAGTAGCAGCATCGATAGCAACAGGGCTGTTGTAATAATTATTTTCGGCCATCCTATCTTGGCCAACCCATCAAAATGGAGATCCACTGAGGTAGCTTCGAAGAGATGGGCGTTGCCTGCCGGCCACCTCAGAATACAAGGGTACAGCTCTGGATAAAGGAAGCAAGGGGGAGGGGTGGCTTACAACAGGAACAGGAACACGGTCTCGGGTGGAGGTAGGATCGGCAAACGGACAGTACTTATGTTTGTGTCCTTCCCGGTTACAAAGAAAACATCTAATAGGGCCATGTGACTTCAACCGACAGGATCTCACGTTGTGACCAGCCACACCACAATGGAAACAGAGTGGGTTTGATGAATTGGGGGACCGTCGAAACGAGGGAAGTTTTTCCTTAGCTCGTTGTCGAATAAAGGGCTTGGGCATAGGAATAGGCAGCTCGCCATCCCGAATAACCTGAACAATCTCACCCATGTGAGCTACATCATAACGTGTCGTGTACACGGATTCCTCCTCAATGGTTTCTCTCAAGTCCATCAACATATTTCCTAGCGCATTCTTACCAGGAAAACACTCAGGGTTCACGTCGTCATTTTTATGGAGTCCAGTGGTCCAAAAGGCAGATTTACTAGGATATGTAGAGTGGGCTAAAAAGGAGGTTCCGGACGACCGCAGGCAGTCTCTGAAGGAGGAGCACTGCTGGAGTTTGGTCTTCTGGATTTCCTGCATCAGACCGAATTCGAAAGTTTCCAGGTCCCTCTTTTCCAGCAGCCTAACTATCCCACTGCCAATGCGTTTCGCCTCAGCAGGAGATTCAGCCCGGAGAACAGAGGCAGCTTCATCCACAAATCCGTAGTATAGTAAGCGGAAGTACTGGAATGCATGTTCCGCTGAGCGAAAGTGGGTGCCGTCAAAGTCCATATCAAAGCAGTAGAAACAAGACAGCGGGTTTTCGGAACCATAAAACACAGTAACATTTGTTAACTTGGATCTACTGGGGTGGACTGACTGCAGAGGGTCAGTCTGGGTAGAGGATGATGACAGTTCGCAGTGATCCGGAGTGGGAGAGGCCACAGGTGGTGATTTATACGGAGATGGCGTGGAAATGCAGCGGTCACAAAGCCATACAACGTTGAGTTTTCCAAGCTTACAGAAACTGCTAAACAGCTGCTGGTGCAGCCCAACGCATCTGGCATGGAAAACGCATCGGCACTTGTGGCATGAGACTATATGATCTAGCTCGCCAACAGGGTCCTTACACTTGCCAGCACATGATTTCACCTTTGGCGTTTTACCGGAGGATCGGCTGCTGCCGGGGAAGTTTGTCTTGGAGCTGGACAATCTTGATACTGGAGTTCCTTTAGAGCGAGAACTTGCCATTTTGCTCTGTTCAAATCAATCAATCAATCAATCAATCAGTCAATCAATCAGAAACATAGAGGCCAGGGTCAGGATGGAGGGTCGCAAGAAGGCGACGCAAAATGTCAATGGAACCGATAGGAGCCAGTATCCAGTTTCAGGGGGAGCTGGAGATAATGTTTAATGGAGTGCGGTCAGGCGGATTCCACAGGAAATGTAAAATAAATCGCTTCTCAATATTCCTAGAACTTCGGAACAGCATCTCTGGAAAGAATATTATGCTGCTTCAAGAACCGTCTTTCGTAATCCGAATTAAGCATTTTCGGTGAGCGTGAACAAATTCAAAACTAGAGTAGTGAGTAGGCGCATCCAGCAATATCGGAAATAAGGAACGAATATACTTAGTAATGCTGAATCAAATGGGTTAAAACCTGGGTTAAAATGGGTTAAAACTTATCAAATGGATATTCTGTCCTTCGATTTTCCTTCGTTTTTTGTTGCAGTATGTCTGCAGTAAATTCACTGTTTTAGTGTCCATTACGTTTCTTTTTTTCAGGATGTCTTTTTGGGACGACTTCTGCACTTCTTTGACGTTGTTGATCCCAGAACTTTGTTTGTCTCAAAGGTTCGTTATGAATCTTTGTGTGTTTGTACGATTATTAACATTTTAAGCGTTGCTTTAGTAGGCCAGTGAAATTTAAGCTTTAGTTTAACTCTTTTTTACCAATAACATCTGGTTATAATAATCATTTCAAGCCATTTCAGAACTTATTTTTAGCTATTTTAGAATCGCCTACAGGAATGCATCACTTTGCTGGACAACTTTAAGCATGGCAGAATAAAGACTGGTTCCGTGGGTGATCGAGAACTTTGGGAAGCGCAGAAAGTTACACAGGTAAATGGCGTGCGCAACCTAACTATATAATTTTGACTAATTTTTAGATGCTTGCGCATATCATTTTGTTTTTCCAGTATATATGTACGGGCTGTTCCAATTTATGACGTTTTTATCTTAACAGTTTGGCGGCAGTTAGCGCTGTATATGTTTGGAAAGTTCCCCAGCCTAAAGCAAACCTTTATAAAATTGTAAATATACGATTTCTGCATATGCCCGGTTCATGCACTTCATAGTTACAACTGTGTCAGGTTATTAACCTTTATCAGATTGTCTGGATAACCGGTTAATGAATAAAAGATCGGTTTGTCTTTTCGGTTGAGTGGTACATGCATGCGTTAACTCTGACCTCGTTTCTTAATGTGGACATTATTCTGTAATGTTAGTATATATTCCTACTGGAAATTATAGCCTGCCTTGCTTGGCTAACTGCACCTATTCTTTGGATTATATTTTCAAATATTAGAATTTACAGTTTTAGTGCTTACTTTTTGCCTTTTACAGATTTTTTCTTTTATTCCTTTTTAGGCTACAATTCATCCGGATACTGGGGAGAAAATTTTTATGCCTTTTAGAATGTCAGGTGTGTTTCAGGTTGTTGTTATGGTCGTTGTGATTTTTTTGTATGTTTTTCGTATAAGTTTTTAAAAATTTGGTTTTTAAATTTCACTAATCCCATTTTAGAGCATTGCAAAGTTGCTGTGCCTCTGCAAGGAAAAGATTAACATGGAAACCACCACTTGTTCTTTGAAAAATCCATAAATGAATGAAATAATGTGCATGGCGTTTAACTATTAGGCCAGTGGCTGCTGCAGTCGCAAATTAGACCCCTATTTTTCGTTTAAATTTGACTTTACTTAACCTAGAAGGTCAACATTTTACAGTGAAAAGCTCTTTCATCAGGTAGTGCGCGACAGCGCACTACCTAGAATAGGGAAAAAAGGCGTATTGCGTAGTGTTGGAACATAGTTTTCTCTGTTGCCGGCGGAAGAGTTGAAGTAGAGCCTTCATATTGTACCAGTAGAAAGCCCTTCACGAGGGGTCCATGCTCTGCAAATTTGAGCGAAATCGGCCAAGCCGTTTTGCTATATGAAAGATTGAATTTTTCTGAATTTTTCAGTGCACGACTTCCTCTCCTGTTTTTTTCACCCCCTTCCCCTTTAGAGGTCGGAGATCTTCGATTTTCTGTACCATATGGGGTTTTTTGAACAACTTTGTCCCCATTTCTGGGGAAATGAGTATGGAGTAGGTATGACCTCCCCATAGGTCTGTGTACATAGCAGGATTTTGATTTTTTCGGAGTTTTTTTCCAAAATGGTCAATCCTTCTGTTCGATATAACTGCATCTGGACTGGGCCGATGGGTCTCAGGTTTGGCAGCATTGCCCCACGGACTAGATGGTTACAGGCTGGCTATATGAATTTTGGATCTGGCCCCTGTAGTTTTCTGGCCATGGGTCCAAAGTTAGTGTGTAAAAGGGGGGGTTCTGGGCCTACGGACTGTGGAGCCCTACACATAAGAGCTGCTGGGCTGAGGTTTTGTATTCGAATAGGAACCCCTATATGGTGAATCTAAAAGGCCCATTAGTTTCGCTCTAGGACCTATCCAAATGGCTGGGGGCACCCTGATGGTGCTGGGCCCAACCGTGTCGCAACTCCATCTTTAGCCTCTTATATAGAAAGGTCCACAGTGAGCAGGTCTTTCTTATTTGGTATTTGGGGTGGGGTGCGGGAGGACTACAGCATAGGCTATAGTAGGCTTCGCCCGGACCCTGTGGCGCCCTGGCCAGGGTCCGGACCGGGAACCGGGCCCAAAATGGTCAAAAATCGATTTTTCCAAAAGTAGCCAAGTTTGGTATCAAATGAAAGCCCTTGGTGAGGCGAACATTTTTTCTCATTGGAGGACCCCTCCAAAGTGGCCCCAGCGGCCTGCGGCGCCCTGGCCAGGGTCCGGACCGGCCCAAAATGGCCCAAAACCGATTTTTCCAAAAGTGGCCAAGTTTGGTACCAAATGAAGGCCCTTGGTGAGGCGAACAATTTTTGTCATTGGAGGATCCCTGTAAAGTGGACCCATCGGCCTGCGGCGCCCTGGCCAGGGGTCCAGATCGGTCAAAAATCGATTTTTCGAAAAGTTGCCAAATTCGGTATCAACTGAAAGCCCTTGGTGGGGCGAACATTTTTTGTCATTGGAAGACCCCTCTAAAGTGGACCCATCGGCCTGTGACGCCCTGGCCAGAGGTCCGGATCGGTCAAAAATAGATTTTTCGAAACGTTGCCAAATTCGGTATCAAATGAAAGCCCTTGGTGAGGCGAACATTTTTTGTCATTGGAGGACCCCTCTAAAGTGGACCCATCGGCCTGTGGCGCCCTGGCCAGAGGACCGCATCGGTCAAAAATCGATTTTTCGAAAAGTTGCCAAATTTGGTATCAAATGAGAGCGCTTAGTGAGACGAACAATTTTATCATTGGAGGAGTCCTTCAAAATGTACCTATCGGCCTGTGGCGCCCTGGCCAGGGGTCCGGACCGGCCTAAAATGGGCCAAAATCGACTTTTCCAAAAGTGGTCAAGCTAAAACCCCATATGGGTATATATAGGAAATCTAAGACCTCCGACCCCTGGCGGGGGGGGGGGGAAGTGTAGAGAAAGTCTTGCAACCCATCGGCCTGTGGCGCCCTGGCCAGAGATCCGGATCGGTCAAAAATCGATTTTTTCAAATTTCCTAAACCCCACGCAGTGCGACGACCTCCCCCCCGGTGTTCGTTCGACCCCCCTTCATCCTGTTTTCCAAACACCCCTAAGAAACGTTTTCTCATGCTGAAACAATTCTGTTCTTCCAAATTATCCCATCCGGGCGCAGCGCAATTCTCCCCCCATGGAGGGCATTCGACCCCCCCTTAATTCTGTGATCTGATGAACCCTTTTTAGAAGTTGCTGTCCTACATCTGCGTTAGGGAAAAATTGAATTATTTCAATTTCCTAAATCCCACGCAGTGCGACGACCACCCCCCCCCCCCGCTTGGTGGGAATTCGACCCCCGTTAATTCTGTTTTCCGATAAACCCTTTTTAGAAGTTGCTGATTTACATCTACGTACGAAAACATCTGCATTGTTTCAATTTCCTAAATCCCACCCAGTTCGACGATCCCCCCCTTGCTGGGCGTTCGATTCCCCTTAATTCTGTTTTCCGATAAACCCTTTTTAGAAGTTGCTGACTTACATGTATGTACGGAAGAAATTGAATTCTTTCAATTTCCTAAACCCCACGCAGTGCAACGATCCCCCCCCCCCCCGGTGATCGTTCAGCCCCCCTTCATCCTGTTTTCCAAACACCCCTAAGGAAACGTTTTCTCATGCTGAAACAATTCTATTCTTTCAATTTATCCCATCCGGGCGCAGCGCAGTTCCCCCCCCCCCCATGAAGGGCGTTCTACCCCCCCCTTGATTCTGTTATCCGATAAACCCTTTTTAGAAGTTGCTGTCCTACATCTGCGTTAGGGAAAAATTGAATTATTTCAATTTCCTAAATCCCACGCAGTGCGACGACCACCCCCCCCCCGCTTGGTGGGAATTCGACCCCCGTTAATTCTGTTTTCCGATAAACCCTTTTTAGAAGTTGGTGATTTACATCTACGTACGAAAACATCTGCATTGTTTCAATTTCCTAAATCCCACCCAGTTCGACGATCCCCCCCTTGGTGGGCGTTCGATTCCCCTTAATTCTGTTTTCCGATAAACCCTTTTTAGAAGTTGCTGACTTACATGTATGTACGGAAGAATTTGTATTCTTTCTATTTCCTAAACCCCACGCAGTGCAACGACCCCCCCCCCCCGGTGATCGTTCAGCCCCCCTTCATCCTGTTTTCCAAACACCCCTAAGGAAACGTTTTCTCATGCTGAAACAATTCTATTCTTTCAATTTATCCCATCCGGGCGCAGCGCAGTTCCCCCCCATGGAGGGCGTTCGACCCCCCCTTGATTCTGTTATCCGATAAACCCTTTTTAGAAGTTGCTGACTTACATCTACGTACGGAAAAAATCGAATTCTTTCAATTTCCTAAATCCCAAGCAGTGCGACGACCCCCCCCTGGTTGTGCGTTCGGACCCCTTCATCCTGTTTTCCGATATATAAACCCTTTTTAGAAGATGCTGAACTACGTCTACTTACGGAAAGAACTGCATTCTTTCAATTTCCTAAATCCTAGAAACTAAATTCAGCGCCGAATAGGGAATGCAGTCAGCGCAGAAAATTATATAGAAACTAGATTCAGCGCCGAATAGGGAAAGCAGTCGGCGCTGAAAATGATAGAAACTAGATTCACCGCCGAATAGGGAAAGCAGTCGGCGAAGAAAATTATAGAAACTAGATTCAGCGCCGAATAGGGAATGCAGTCGGCGCAAAAAATTATAGAAACTAGATTCAGCGCCGAATAGGGAATGCAGTCGGATAGCGTGGAACAGGCAATTCCTCCGTCCATCCTATTCGCATAAATTGCGATATGTCCAAGCCGACGGTTCATTTCAGTAACAATGTTACCGTCGATAAGGTAATCTCATTAACTGTGACTGGGTTTAATACCTACTCGCGTGAATAAAAATGTGCTGATTTGAGCGGCTGCTTTCTCGTACAATTTTATCTCAAACAACAAACTTGAAACTGTTCCTGGGTTGTCTACTTTTAGACTTAGTTGAGCCTCGCGACTGTAGACTATCTACTGCCATCGCGTTTTAATCTCCTAATATTGACAGGATTAAGGTTTCATTTTGGCACATGCTTTTGTCGGCTTTTCCAACACAATATTTTTAACGATCAATGACACTTTTAAGAGCGAAACAATTTCAATTCCAAATTCCTTACAAAGTTATTTCAGTTGGAACTAGTATTACTCATGGGCAATGCGATTTATGCACTTTATGCAGAAGACAGCAGCAGCGGCTTTAACTTTATGTTAAAGAACAAAGCTTGCTAGCTACAGCACATTTTGATCACATCATGAGACCTAATGTTAATTGCGTTAGTTCATGATCCACAATCAACCAAGCAGTTTCTACTCTTCACAAGTAAACTTGGCTTACACAAACGATATGGCTGTAGCCTGCCTCATTTCAAACGCAGTATATACCACGTTATCAGGTAGTGCAGAGCAGTTCACGCGAATAGGATGGACGGAGGAATTGCCTGTTCCACGCTATCCGACTGCATTCCCTGTTCGGCGCTGAATCTAGTTTCTATAATTTTTTTGCGCCGACTGCATTCCCTATTCGGCGCTGAATCTAGTTTCTATAATTTTCTGCGCTGACTGCATTCCCTATTCGGCGCTGAATCTAGTTTCTATCATTTTCAGCGCCGACTGCTTTCCCTATTCGGCGCTGAATTTAGTTTCTATAATTTTCTGCGCCGACTGTCAAGCATATATATTGGCATTTTTCCGCCCTTCCTTCTTTCCCTATTCTAGCCACTGCATGCCCGCCTAGGGCATTTTTCCCACTAGTTTCAACTTATTTTTGTTTCAGGCTATGTTCCATTTGGTACCCCTATTGTAAGTCACTTTCACGTTGTTACTGGCTACTTACCTTTTCTATCTTACATAATGTGAATGATTTACGGGTGTACTTGTGTGTGAACATTGTCAAAGCCATTGCTATTCAGGGTGCTTTTAGGTATTAGTAAAGGTGATTTCCAATCTGTCAAAGCGACTTTATTTTCTGCTAAACTTTGAGCCAGGGCGGGGACTGCACAGGTCGCTTGCCGATTGGAGCCCCCTTTCTTAATTTCAGCAACAGCGAAAGTTGACAAAGCCCCTAGTGTGGATACTTACTTCATTGCAGATTTGTTTAATTGTCTAAAACTTTCTCGTCGTTTGGCAAATTTCGTGATTACCTTTTTGCCGTTAGGAACAAACATTGTGCTGGAGGGGGAGGTTCACCTCCCCCCAGACCTGGACCTCACCGCCCACCCAGAATTCGGTTTTTTGTGCAAAAAAGGAAAATCTGGTTTTCCGGAGGCCTTCGGCCGCCGGTCACCCCCCTCCTCCTCCCAAAACTTCCCTTCCTGCACATGTTTGGTTATGAACCTATGTATATACAGTACATTTTACGGAAAGATAGTCGGTTGGAAAAATTTTAAAAATTGGAGAAATATCGCCAACTGTTGGCGATTTTCGTCAAAGTTGAAGTAAAGTCCTAGCAAAATTGGCGAAAAGCCATTGTAAAAACCTTTGGCGAAAAGTCCGGACTGACTGGACGAATAAATTTGCCCAGTCAGTCCGGACTTTTCGCAAATATTGTTGGAAAAGTATGACATTATTCAGGAAAAAGGTTTTTACAATGGCTTTTCGCCAATTCTGTTTGGACTTTACTTCAACTTTGGCGAGAATCGCCAATAGTCGGTGATATTTCTCCAATTTTTAAAATTTCTCCAACCGACTCTCTTTCCGTGAAATGTACCGTATATACATTAGTACGTATATGTTACGTACGTACGTATGTGAATATTTGTTATCCGGCATTTTCCTATCTTTGTGCTTTATAGGTGGTTGGAATGCTGCAACCGAATCTGTCTCTGGGTGGTACGGTATTTTGGCAATGGATCAACCAGTCTCATAATGCCTGTGTTAATTATGCCAATCGTAATGCTACAAAGGTATAAATGTTACAAATGTGCGTACACGCGACAATGTTACAAAACTGCCTACATGTAGCAATAACTGTTGGATAATGGTGAGATTTCATAGTTCCAGCCGGAAGCAGACGCTCCTATGTAAGTCCTTGAGCTTGAATCTTCTAAGCAGGCCCGCACCCAGGATTTTGAAAAGGGGGGGGGGTCCAAGGTAAAACGCAACGGGGGGTCTGGGGGGGCGGATCCCCCCAGAAGTTGAAGAATTTTTGCATTTTCGCCAAAAAACAGTACATTGGACGTTTATTTCTAGCAAAAAGTGAATTTTCGCGCCACAGGCGCGAAATTTTTTAAAAAATAGCTGTTTTTGCCATAAAAATAGCAAAAATTTTCCATTTTGTCACCCCACACGGGGGGGGGGTCTAGACCCCTTGAACCCCCCCCCCTAGGTGCGGCCTTGCTTCTAAGGTGGCATTTAAACCTGCTAAAACTCCATGCTACAATTGGAAGCGTTGACGCGCGTCTTTTAGCCTTCATGACTATGAAACCACCTTACCTTTAACCTTTTACCACAACCCTTCTCACTCCCACAGCAAGATAAGAATGGAAGATAAGAATGGAGAATGTTTTCAGAGAAAAACTGGCTTTTTCCTGGGCAAAATTTCTGGGGGTGGGGAAGTCTGGGTGGCGCCCCCCCCCCCCTTCTCCCAGGTCTGGGGGAGGGCGGCACGGATTTCTGGGGGAGGGGACAGAAATCTGTTTTAAAAGTTTTAATTAAAAAGCTATTTTTGCTGCTGAACTAAAAATTAGCTATTTTTAACCTAAATTTAAGCTTAAAATAGCTGAAAATGCTTAAAGGGCCTAGAAATCCGACGATGCCGGAAAACATTTTCAAAATTAACCATCATAACCCTATGTTTTCTGGCACTTTAGAGTTTTGGGGGGGAGGCACGAACCCTGGGGGAGGGGCTCCCCCCTCCCCCTGTAGGGAAAAGCTAGGAAAAACACAATATTATGATTTGTTGTAGTTTTTTGGGTCTCAGTTTTATAGTCGTCCAATCGTCAGAGGAAAATCTTTTACTAGACCTCAGTACCTCCGTTAGGACTGTACTGCAACTGCATTGGTGTTCTAAACCGACGGTTGTGAGTTCGATTCGATTTTTAACGCTCCAACGTGACAACTTCACGACGTTTTTTACATTTTCATTATTGGATGTTTGCTTGTTTTTCCCCTGAAAAGACCAGTACCAGGTGATTTTTCCCGGGGCTTCCAAATTTTATAGAAGCAAGTCTTTTGTTCAAGAATTTAGCTGCGTCTTCAATTAGTTTCTGTATTAGAAATTATCGTTACTTAAGGTGATGATTCCTTTTGGGCACATATTAATGGTTGACGGCAGGGGCGTATCCAGGATTTTGAAAAAGGGGGGGGGGGTTTTGACTTGGCCAAATTTTTTTGTTGTCACGAAGCGAACTTAGTTGGAGGCGTTGAAGGGGGTACCCGCAGGGTTATTAGTTTCACGATTTGCGCCAGGAAACATTTTATTTGACTACGGAAATGGCGACTCAAAAAGAAACACATATGAATCAAGTCGGGGGGTCTGGGGGCGGAGCCCCCCAGAAGTTGGAGAACATTTTCAAATTTAGACCCCCCCTAGGAATTAATCTAGAGCACTTCAGCCATTAATTTGTGTAATAATATAGAATCCGAAGAGGTAAGCGGGGGGTCTGAGGGGCGGCAGCCCCCCAGAAGAAGCCAGACCCCTAACTACGGGGTCCCATAAACTAAAAGGAGGACAAGTAGGAAAAATGCTTGTAGTCACATGAAAAAGTTAATATGAGCTATGATGGCCAACATTTAAATATGTCAAGGACAAGATTTAATTAATTTTAATAACTTTAATTTTATTTTAGTGCTGTTCATTTTTTTGTGCACACAGAGTTTCCGTTCTCTAATTTCGCAGTAAGCCGTGTAAGCTGTAGGAGGCTCAAGTATGCAGATAAGAAAAGAAAATTAGGAGCTGCATAAACTTTGTCCACGAAATGTGGCGTTGAATGAGCGTCAATATGAGCCCAAGAGAAACGTAGCGACTTACGTATATTAGCCTTTTATATACATCTTGTCCTGTACTTATTTAGATGCTGGCTCATATTAAACATTTGTACGTATATACGTTATACTTATACAGTTATATACATTATGGCTGTCATGTATATGCCTTGAATTGTGTATATACGACACAGTAACGACGAGGCAACGCGCCGAAGGCGCAAAATTTTTGAAAAAAGTAAAGAAAACGCGCTGAAGGTGCACAATTTTTGAAAAAGTGCAATGGAGAACGCGCCGAAGGCGCGAAAATTTTAGAAATTTTTACTAATTTCGCACTATTTAATCAAAAATTTTGGGGGGGCAAAAACCAAAAGGGGGGGTTTCAACCCCCTAACCCCCCCTGGATACGCCCATGGTTGACGGTACAAATCAAGATGAAATTTGATGAGACTTTCCAAAATAAGTTCTTTTAGCATTCTAACACCCTCCGCGCAATCCCGCTTCAAAACTTCGACGTCTCCGTTCAGGGCAGTTTTTGCCGATTTTTAACAATTAGACAAGAGCTGCATAGCTATCATTGTATTCATTCGAAAGATCTTGTTGAGCTTTACATTTTTGCTTTTTGAAGCACCTTTCTAGCTTTTCTCTATAGTGAGATATAAGCTGATTTTATTATTTTGGCGTTGAAAACTTGTCATTTTTGCAGAAATCAAATAATCCGCCATATCTTGAGCTACGCAAACCGTAAAATTAAACTAATGGTGTCAATTTGAAAGTCTCGTCGGGGCCGATTATTCGTGGAATTGTAATCTTTTAAATGCTATCTAGTACGCTGCTGTCATAAAAAATGTAGTTTTTGCAAAAACATGACCAATTTTTTTCCAGCGATTGTGGAGCATTTACTATGCAAGCTTGAGGGTTGCCACTTACTGGATGTGTTCTACACAAAAATACCCAGGGACCCTTTTTTAGTTGCCCCGATTGCTGCTTTCGAGCTAAAGTGGTCGCTTGCCAAAGTTGGGAAAAGTAGGCAAAATCCAGGTTGCGCATACGTTTTAGTTAATTTCTTTATAACGAAGAGCGGTTTCACAATAATTAAAAAAGGGTCCCTAGCTATTTGATAGTAGATTCGAATGATATGGCCGACGCCTCACGAAAAAATTTTCTTTAGTCTGCAAAAAATCTGGAAAATTAAATTACTTTGAAAATGCAGTAAAATAATTTCCAAGAAATAAAGTTATGTTCACTGTATTCATTAGAAAGAGAAAATATTAAGCTCCATTTTGATATAAAAATGGCTTCTTAACTCCTAGGAATGAATGAGTAATAACGGTTCAAAGTTGATGTCTCCAAAAGGAATCACCACCTTAAGGGGGGGGGTCGCTTTTTTTGGGCGATTTTTCGACCTTCTCCGATTTTGCTCTTTTTTTACATATTTTGTACTCCCAATGGGTTCGCGAAACAAGACAAGTGCGTTTTGCGCAATATTGCTTCTATCGTTCTGTAGAGTCCTTCAAAGGTGAATCCGACATGTGTTAAACATAGGAAAATGAAAAAGTTAAGGTAAAAAAGCTTGTGTCCAAAAATTTTTTCGCTGTGTAAGAGACTCAGCTCTGAAATTTTTTCACACTTGTTAAGGACATAATGTAGAGTGCAGCGAGTGACTTTGGTGCAATTCTATTGAGAATTGGAATTTTGGCAAATTGCCAAACTCGGAATTTTCACAAATTCTAAATTTAAAACTTTGCCAAAATTTTAATTCTCAACAGAATTGCACCAAAGTCACTCGCTGCACTCTACATTATGTCCTTAACAAGGGTGAAAAAATTTCAGAGCTGAGTCTCTTACATAGGGAAAAAATTTTTGGACACAAACTTTTTTACCTTAACTTTTTCATTTTCCTATGTTTAACACATGTCGGAGTCACCTTTGAAGGACTCTACAGAACGATAGAAGCAATATTGCGCAAAACGCACTTGTCTTGCTTCGTGGACCCATTGGGAGTACAAAATATGTAAAAATGAGCAAAATCGGAGAAGGTCGAAAAATCGCCCAAAAAAGCGACCCCCCCCTTAAGTCGTAGATACACCATGTTCGTAGAGAAGAAATTAATGTACATTGTCTGCCCTGCAGTCACTAAGGCAATGTCTTCGTCCCGAAATAGGAAAGAACCAGTGGGCTTTGTGTTTTCTTTACGGATCCGCGTGCTAGCCAGCATTTACTTAGTTTCCTTGTTTTTGCTATATTTTGTGTATTGTATTATTAAATGTATTATATATTTATTTCAGGAAACTCCTACCTCTAAGTTTGTACAGGGATATCTTGGTGCTGTGACAACGGCTGTCTCAATTGCAGTAGGTATAGACAGCCTCTGAGATTTGCATTAAAGTTTTCTGTTAATTTGCCAGTTTTCACTATTTTGAAGGCTATACAGTCAGGCGTTTAGTTGCTATTACTTTTTATCTTTGTCCTGTTCAGGCCAGATTCGAATTTTGTCCTTTTATCAAGACTTAATTCATTATTTATTGTGTCGTCATTTTCTAAATTTCGCTTTGGGTTTCTTTCGCTGGCTGTATTAGAATTTTGAAAAAGAAGGGGCCCTTCTTTGTTTAACTTGGGAATATATGAGGGACTTTTCTTTGGAAGTTGAAGATTTTGTTTAAAAGTCGGTCTCTGGGGAACTAGCATTTTGCTAAACGGTTTCTTGTTGTCAAAAACGTGCCGTATGCTGGTTAATGCATTTACAATATTTAAATTTTAGCTGTGTAATTTAATTTTGTTTTATCTCATTTGAAGTTGACAATATTATGTAGTGAGTGTGATCAGTGTGTGTATGTTTTGCTTTTTATTATTTTAGGTAGGATTAAAGTTGTTGCTGAATCGGGCCAAAAATTTCAATCCAGTCACTAAAGCCTTTGTTCAACGATTTATTCCATTGCCTGCTGTTTGTAAGCTAACATCGTCTTTAATTTTAACAATTCAAATTTAGATTCAGATTTTTGCTATATTTTCAGTTTGGTTTTTGTCTGTTTGAGGATGAGTGCTAACACTTGTAATGCAAAATAGCTTGTGTTTCACTGTTTTCCTTAGTTGGTACAGTTTGTCTTAAGTTTGCTGCATTTTCATTTTATTTTAAATCCATTTTATTTTTAACTATGGTTAATCTAATTTTTATTTTAAATTTTTGATTTTAAATTTTTCAGCCATGGCAAGTACCTGTAACGCCCTGCTGATGCGAATGCATGAGGCTGGCATTGGAATTGAGGTGTTCGACGCGGCAGGGAAAATGGTGGGAACGTCAAAGGTTGCGGCAAAACGGGTATGTAAATGTAATGCTACGGCTGACGTATGTAGAAAATGTTTCCAACTTTTTGACGAATTAAAATGTACCTATTAAACATTCATGTGCAATCTTGGCATATGTATTTTTGTTTTGTTGTACGTGTAACGTTTTTAGTGTAGTATTTAGCATTTGTCTTTTATTATGCTATACTGTGACTGATGAATGTTGTGTAAATGTTTTGTAATACACTGGTATTTTGTCTTGCAGGCAATTCGTGATACTGCACTGACACGGGCCTTTTTGCCGGTTCCAATTTGCCTTATACCACCGCTAATTATGTCTCAACTAGAAAAGTATGTACTTTCCCTACATATTGCAGTGGCTTTCACAGTTCTGGAAGTTTTTTTAATAATTTTTACGTATGTATTTTTATATTTTCTATGTATTTTTGCTAATAGTGATGTACGCACTTTCAGGACCAAACTGTTGAAATCCAATCCACGGCTTAATCTGCCCTTCAATGCCCTGTGTTGCACATTTTCCTTTGGCCTGGCTTTGCCGGTGGCTATTGCCCTATTTCCGCAGAAATCTACGGTCAGTTTCCCGTTTTTTACTCTAAAATAAATGGATTTCTTTTTGTTTTTTTCTTCATCTATTTTTTGAAAGGTGGGAGTGGGGGTGGAGAGGATTTTCTGAAATTGAAGAAATTAAAAGACAAAAAGAAGGCCGTGTACAAGGGTAAGCCCGATTATCCCCCCAAATCGGATTTCTGGTAGGATTTTAACGGCCGCTTGCACCAAATCGGAATAACTTAGCTCCGAACTAAGCTATTCCTGAGTTAACTCGGAGTTAACTATTCTCCACCTGAGCTCAAGCTCAGGCATAACTTTTATTCCGTTGCAATACTCCAACTAAGTTGGAGAATAACTAACCCTGAACTCGAGCTCAGGAGTAAGGCTATTCATGATGTTAACAGTTTATGTTGAGACTGCCCAATAGGCAAAAGCACCGCCTTGTTGTCAGCCAATCGGAATAGTTGGAGAATAGAGTTAGCCTTGAGCATAACTGAAGACTAGGCTCAGGAATAAAGTTAACCTCCAACTTAACTAAAGAATAGTTGAAGAATAAAGATAACCCTGAGCTTTTCAGCAAATATTAAAACAACTGGGCACTGTTGTCCAATTGTCTGTTATATGCCGGATATTAGTGGTCATTGATGAAACCAGCTTACTCCGAACAATGATTTGGCAGTGTAATTGCACGAACTATACTCATATGCTTTTGCTGAATTCGCAATTTTCTTATTATCCTTTGAAATACTGCCAAGCCAAATAATTAATTTTAACTTTATTAACTTTCCTCCTGCACGGCTTTATTCCAAATAGCCTGACTTTTAGGCATTAGAACCGATGTCTGCCCCTTATTCTTCAGTTAACCCTTATCCAACTCAGGGTTAAATTTTTGCCAGTTGTGAACTAAGTTATACTCGAGGTTAACTGGAGAATAAGTTAACCCTGATTGGTGCAACGAAATACCTGGAGAATAACGACTTAACCCTGAGTTAACCTCAAGGTTAGGTTATTCTTCAGTTATTCTTCATTGGTGCAAGCCAGTGTAAGTTTTTCAGTTTCAATTCAGTTCAAATTCAATTTTTTCTTGTCTTCGAATCTTGGGGACTGAGGGGACATTTTCCTCTCACTTAGGAATAGTCTAGTGGATTTTCTTTTAGGCTTTAGTAAACCGCCATGACTAAATATTATTTTAATACGTGCGTATAGTTTAATATATTAATAATATTTAAAAAAGTTAGTGGTCTTGTTCATTCTGATTTTTTTGTTTTTCTCAGATTATTCTGTTCTAAAATTTTCGATTCTAAAAAAATTTTGATTGATTGTTTTTAGATTCTTGTGTCTGAAATGGAACCGGAATTTTCGGATCTAACAAAGGATACCGAACTCTACTACAATAAAGGACTCTAATTTTTAATTCTATTTTTCGCTACATTTTGACGTCACTTTTTACTACTATTTGAACTGTTTCTCAGTTTTTCATATTTCAATTTGCTGGGCATTTTCAGTTGCTTAAATTGTTTTTACTATGTATCAGGCGAATCTTATTTATATCTGTTTTGTTTTTAATGTTTTTGGATATGAATTTTATTTATAACATATGCTCGAATGTGGCTACAATTTATTAGCTTTTATCTTTTGCGAACTTATGAACTGCTTTTAATGTTACATAATTGCCTTTTATTGTATCCGGTGTTAATCTGCTTTTTATTTTAGTCTGATTATGATAATTTTCAAGATATGTTTTTTATATTTTTATTTTTTGTAGTTTATTATTGGTCTGGTCTTGCCAGTAGAATAGTAAAGTAGTTTATATTTACATAATTATGCACGTATTTGTTGGGTATCAATTCAAGATTAACAGTTTTATAATATAATCATGTGATGTAGTTTCAATAAAAGTGCTTTTGTGTTGGGCAGTTTTTGCTATCTCTAAGCTGAGTGAGGGAATAAACTGACTAAACGAATTTGATATTGATAAGTTTAAAATCTTTGTCTGGTAGTAAGTCGCACTTTACCGAAACTCCTGTATGATTACACCCATCTAAGACTTCTTAGAATTCGTTTTCTAACGTAGCGCAAAGGCCATACGACCAAAAACACAGTACTCAGTGTCTTACCTTAGTGTGTTGATGCTCGAAAACGAAAACACACGCCTGTGAACGTCTAGTTTGTGACTGTTTCAACGTAAGGATAGCAGGCTAGTGCCGGTTTAGGAGAATTCGTGAAAGAAAGAAATAAAAGGAAATTCTGAGTCTGAGGGAAAAGGGACATTTTCGGCTGCTAAATTCTGCCACTGTATTTGCAAAGGTTGCGAACTGGGTCGATCGCTGAAAAATGACATTGTTAAAAAAGTAGTAAAAGGTAAAGATAACCCCTGAAGAATATCTTCCCTGCTTCGGGGACAATGGGTGCCGGTGCTCATTCATCCCCGGATACACAGCCGTAAAGGCCAGGAGTGTCACCTCATGTGATGACTGCATCCGTAAAAACGGGGCCCGCCGGACCTTCAAGACGTTGCGTGCTACACGGGCTCCTGTTATCTACCCTCAGTAGTGGTACCCATTTGCCGACTAAGTAATCATGGATAGCTGAGTTGGCTAGTGCCCACTGCGAGCTTATGTATGTGCTTAATAGTCGCATGCTCAAAAGGATTTGTGGCCTTGTGGCAGCGGGGATTCGAACCTTGGACTATCGGATCCAAAGTCGAACGCTCAAACACTTGGCCATCACGGCACTATTGTTAAGTAGTGGTACCTACATACTGTATTATGTTATTAGCACATTTTGTATCAGTCAAGATTTTAAGAGTTGGATTTTTTGACTAAAGAAGTAAAACTATAAAGTCCAATTTTCCTGGTTTTTTTACAGTTTTGCAGTTGAAAAATGACGGATTCTGAAGAATCGGATTTTCCTGTCGAGATTTCGCATTGGGGCGAAATTCCGTCCACTTCAGCGGCCGCAGACCAGAACGCTGATATCGAAAAGCTGCTGGAAAATGTTGGGAAAAATGGGGATCTTCTGACACAACAGCCACTATTTCAGCCGAAACCATCATCTGTTTCAACAGAGGCGCCTGAAATGTATATATGAGTAGTCGAAGAAAGTCGAATATAGAGTTTATGAAATTTTTGAAATTGCTATTTTCTACTAAAATTTATAGGAGTTTATGAAATTGAACTGCTATTTTCTACTAGGGTTCATACTATTTACAGTTACTTGCCCTTGTTACTAAGTTGCTTTCTGCGCCTTTGCCATTTCTGCAGTACTGCATACTAACCTTGGACTGCACCAATAAAGTTTAAGAATAGTTGCAGAATAACAAAAGACTAAGTCCTGTTTTTAAATGGGAAATTAGTAGTTAGTCTTCTGTTATCCGCTGCTGTTCTTAAACGTTATTGGTGCAGTCCCAAGGTTAGTCTATCTTCTGTGGAGCATCAGAATTTAAGGGGGGGTCCATTTTCGTCCGTTTTTTCGACCATCTCCGATTTCGCTCATTTTTACATATTTTGTTGTCCGATTGGCATATTTTAACGAGTTTTTGAGATTAAAGTAGGATCATTTATTGTTGTTGAGTAATTTGACCTCAAAGTTGGGGTACAGGAAATGGAAAAATTGGTGATTTTATTCTTGCGCCAAAAAAATCTCTTGACGAGCGGTCATGAATCTATATAATTTTGGGTTTAAATTGCAGCTATGACCATGAACTGCGGTATCTTGGAAGTAGAATTTTGATTTAGGAATCTAAAAATTTTTAAAAAAATTTTATCTGAAGCAAACGTGGAAAATCGTCGAAATCCAACGTTTTTTGTGGATGAAATGTGGAGTTGTCGAAAACAATTGTATACTCTCTAATTCAGAGGCCTAAATAAAAATTCTAATTGTAAGGGTCCGTAGTATTTAAATAGGCGGTTCCAATGATACCCATTGCTTCTTTGTTATTCTCACCAGTTTCGAGATTTTTTGGCGCAAAAATGTGAATTTTTAGCACAATTTTAAAAAGTGCTGTTTTATCGAAAATCTGACTAAATTACGACATTAGCATGCTCGAAAATCGCCTCTTTTGCATTTGAGCTTATGTATTCACGCCTTTGGATCTATTTGCAGCATAAATTATGCTGACAGCTATGTTCAGTGTTTCTCAGCGCGCGAATCGGGACCCCCAGGCCCCGAATTTCACAAAACAGCGATTTTTCAATTTTTTCAAAATATGGCATATTATACATCAATCGAAAGCTCTCAGTGCAGGGATGAATTCTTCTCATAGAACCATGACTCAGAAATGCTTCTATTTTAAGTTAACCCCTGTTAAATGTTTCAAGACATCAGTGGTGCCGGTGTCCCTGGTTCCCCAAAAAACCCGTTAACAAAGCTTCTGATTTAGCGCAAGCGGTTTCAAACAGCCTGAAAATGCTTTTTATTAATAGTATTTAGACAAAAATGACTAAATCAGGTGAAACAGTCGACGTTAATATGCGAAAACTTGGATGAGTTTGCTGCAGAACCCTTGTCTTAGCTGATATTCAAATTGTACTCACTAAATGTCTCCTAACTTTCGGACAACTGAACAAAACAACTCAAACTTTAAACTTGATATGTGCGACATATGTGGCTAGATTATGTGTGAAAATGAGCGAAATCCGTGATGTAAAAATTTTTCACGTTGGACAGCGGAAAGTTTGCTTGCGATTTTGATGCTTTAAAATGTAGCTTGCTTGTTGTTGCGTGCTTTCTGCGTATTTGCCATTTCTGTAGTACTGCATACTTAGTCTGTCTTCTATGGAACAGCAGAATTTAAATTGCATATCGTCGGAAAGTGGAAACTTTGCGATTTTGATGCTTTAAACTATTTGCTGTAGCTTGTTGTAATATTTTATTTTTAAAGTCGTCAAAATTATCCATTGCTTTCCAACAACTATGCAACGTTTGATCTCCACTTTTTAGCATACAGTCGGTTGCTACCCAGCCATCCAACCTTAACTGATCTCAGGGTTTTTTCAAAATTTAACCTGTGCTTTTTAGTGTTTTTAAGAAAATGTGTCTTTTTTAAAAATTTGTGTATTTCCTGAAATTCGCTTTTCGCAGTATTAACACGTTTTTAACGGTTCTTACAGCATTTAAAACTATATTTATCATTTTTCGCATGATACTGAGGAAATACAAAGCATAATATCGCTTGCTTAGTCTTTATAAAGAATACTTCAATGTTCTGAACGTTTTAAATACGTATTTGCGTTGAAGACGTCTTTTTGCGCTATAATGGAGGGTCTGGCAGGCGGAGCCCCAGACGTTTAAAATTTTGGTCTGAAATCCTTCAAACCTTTTACTTTCCGACAGTATATTTTATTCCAGTCATTTCCATCCAGAATAATATGCCTATACATTCCCTAATGGCACCGTTGCGTAGAATAATGAAGGCTACAGGAAAACTAATGCCCAGACGAAAACAAACAAGTAAAAATAGATACGTAGACGATATTTGCGCCGAAGGCGCAAGATTTTTTGGAAAAACTTGAAAATTAGGCTTATCAATAAAAATTCGCTTCTTCAGGTGAAAATTTGAGTGTTTTTTAAATTTTGTGTTTTTTAAAAAAGTGTGCGAAAACACAATGAAAAACACAATAAAATAGTGACTGATCGATGGGTATCCAGCAAGATCTGCATATTCTTATATACTAAAGTCGGACACAGAAATGTGTGTAGGAAACTGTTCTGACTTATACAGCATTTAATATTCATCAGAGGCATTTTTGTGTGTTATTGCACAATTATATTTATATAGTCTTTTTACTCGCCTTGCTTCGACTTAATTTTAGCCTCAAGTCAGAATGGGTCACTCCCGATCCGTTGGTGATTCATACCATTCAAATGGTTCAGTTTCAGCAGAAATTGAATAAATTGATTGAGTCAGAGGTATATAGAAATTAATCTAAATTTTTTAGAAAATGTACTCTTGCACACATCAGCATAGTTTTGATAGTTGCTCAGTTTTTGGTAGTCTTTTCGCATAACGAATATTGCCATGTAAGACAAATCTAATGGACTAATTTTAGCAATTTATTTAATAGCATTTAATAGCATGTGGTGGTTTACTGTGCTATAGAGTCCTACTTTTCTGTAAGTTGTGCTTGCAATTGAAAAATTGCAGAATGGTTTTTCTCAAAATTGTAGTGAATACGATTAGAGTAGACAGCAGTGGTTTATATGGGATTATTGTACTGGGGTGGGAGGAGGCATAAGAACCCTTCTCCCCTAAAATGTAGGTGACCCGTTTGTTGCCAAATTTTACCCTGAAAAATCCTTCTGAAGGTTTAGTCTGTCAATGATTATTTGAATTCTACGTTTGGTCCAACGATTGTGTAATTTTTGCTGCATTGTTTTTAGCAAATCGGTTCTGGACGTTGCCGAATACCGAAGTTTCCTGAACTTCCCCCCAGACCAGAACAAAAGTATATAAGTGGACTGATTGTCTGTATACGTATATATACCTTTTCGGTGAATTTCGGAGTAGCATAAAACGTGGTCCAAGTGTGTCGTGTGTGTTTGTTGCTGAACATTTTGGGAAGTTTAGAAAATCTTTAGAAAAGTTTCACTTTCATTTAGAAAATTTTAAGATTAAAATGGAAAAATTTGAAGACAATGATATTTTAGATTGAAATTTGTGGATTTTTTTCTGGAGTAGGAGAGAAGATTCCTCAAATGAGGTTTGATCGTTACGCGGAGGACGTGAAAGTAGTAAAGTTAAATCTTATCTCTTCCCAAGTAAAATTAGTAATGCTAACTGCCCAGGTCCAGATTTTATAATATAATGTTTGTGTATATAAATCCTATTTTAAATTCCTCTACATTTAAAAACTGAACTAAATTATCGCATTTTCTAACTTTTTATTAATATTAACAAACGTTATGACAGATTTTTAGTGATTTTATGATCGGTTTTTGCCTTCTGAAATTTTAGTGTTGATCCAAATTCCGTGCTAATTGACGACGAGTTAGCCTACACACTGTGGCGTAAATCTTTGGCCGCGATGCTGGCATTTCACGGATTTTCGGGTATACCTATACTGTATTGTAATTGTATTATAATCTGTAAGTACATAGTTCCATGTATAGTATGCCTAGTGGAATTCTGCCTACTCCTTGTCAAAACTCAAAAGTGGAATTCTGCCTACTCGCATTTGGAAAAACTACGAGGTGGAATTATGCCTACTGCAAAACTCAAAAGTGGAATTGTGCCTACTGCTACTGAATTTGACTTTACCTTTAGAATATACTTTACGTTATTTGTAGTTTGATGTTTTAGTTTAGTTTAATGTTTATATACACACTATAACTAACATAAGATCAAAACTGCTACAACAGCAAAACAAGTAAATAGCAATTAACAAATAACATTAAGTAAAATTAATATATGTGACAACAGTTTACAACAATTTTAATTCAGTTTCCAGCTTTTAACAAGTTTCCAACGCAATCCATGTAATTGGCCAAATCTCTGGTACCATTCTCAAATTGAATTTTGTACCGACGGAACTGTTCATCCATCCGCCGATATTTGGCCGGCTGCGGGACAGGGTTACCGCCATTTATAAGAATCTGCATTACATTTTCATTAACAGCTTGCTCAGTTTTCAAAATATTCAAAATGTCCCATCTAAAAAATTCACCTCGTGGGCCCTGCACAAATTCAATATTGAGCGGTTGTGCAGCCATAGTTAAGATAAACCTTAACTGAGTGAAAGACTGTCTGTCTAGGTCTTATATACTTTACGAATTTTGCAAAAATCAATATTACTAATAGGTCAAAGGTCAATGAAAGTAGGTCAAACGTCTGCAACAATTATTTGCAATTTCGTCTTTGCAATATATTCAGCCTTTTGCAAATATTTTGCCTGAAATTGTCTGCCTACTTACGATTTAGTAGGTATATTTCCACTAGGCATAAAAAAGAGTAGGCACAATTCCACTTTTAAGATTTTCCAAGTAGGCACAATTCCATTTTGAGTTTTGAAATTGCTGAGCGGTTACATCAAAAGAGTAGGCACAATTCCACTAGGCATAAGTGGAATACACGGAAAAAAGAGTTTCTTGCCTCTTGTTGCTTGAAAAGACAAATTTAACCTGATAAAAATGCATATCGAACTTTGAATACACTTCTGCGATTCTATAGTTATACAGCATTGTCACGTTCTATATGGGTACAACAAAACTGATTTTTAAGTTGTTGCTACTAAATATGCTGAATATTAGCAAGGCATAGAGTAGTTCCCAAGCTGAGTCCTATGCTTCCTTCGTTTTTAGCCAGTATAGCATATTTGACTAATAAGAAAAATAAAAATAAAAATGCATGAATGAATGAATCAATGATCAATGAATCGAACAATCAATGAATCAACAACATCAACATCAACAAGATTGATCAAACGTCACTGTTTGCCTATGTTGTGTAATGCCAATTTTCTGTCTGTCGTTCTGTTTTTCAAATTTTCAAAGTTTTCATTGTCCTTCCTTTGCTTTCCTTTCTTTTTTCCAGAATGCGATAACGACGCCCTAGAAGTGCTGGTGGATCTTTCTTCCGGCTTCCTTCGCCAACTTTCCCGTTCCCTGAGCCTGCGACACGAACGGGTTCTCAGTGGTGAGGAAACACCCTCTAAAGTGGTAAGTTTTATGGAGTAAAATTGCTCTCCAGTGAGTAAAATTTGAAAAAATTCTAATCTATATTTTAATGAGTGGTTTTTCGAAGTGTCTGCTTTTATGCTATTTTTCTTGACGCAGGGAAAGTTATTTTATTACTGTAACAATACTTCCACAAAATTCTTAGGTAAAAATTCTTAGTTTGGCAAGTTTTGTTCAAAACTTGGCTCAACTAGGCTATCATCGGTAGCGCAGTTGACAGAGCTACCAGAGCGTTAGTCTGATGGTAGTGGGTTCGAATTCCGCCTGAAGCCTGAAATTGTTTTTGGGTCTGAGCTATATACTAGAGTGGACCCTTCCATTTTGCCTTGATTTTGCCAACATCGTTCTAGCTTTGATTGAGATCAAGAAATAATAATAATAATAATAATAATAATAGTTTTTCATTATTTCTTTATGATTAATGCCTTGTATCCTTCGTGGATCCGCCTGCTGGCCCGCGTTTACCTCATTTTTCTTGATGTAGCTTTGATTGAGAGTTACATATTGTGATAGAGAACCCTGATTGATTGTGGTTTTCTCCCTTATTTTGGTTTTGGTGCTAAATTTTACGTGCCGTTGTGTGCCTGCTCCAAATTGGGTAGTATTTCGTGATTTAGGGGCGGGCTGCTATTTTTTCGAAAGTCTATGATATTTCTATGGAAAAATTTATGTACAACAACCGACTAGTGTTATTTCAGTAGCCGATTTTAGTTTCAGTTTCAGTTTCAGTCGGTGGTTCGAAATAATTTCAGTTTCAGTTTCAGTTTCAGTCGGCAGACCGAAATAGTTTCAGTTTCAGTTTAAGTTTCAGTCGGCAGCGTAAAATAATTTCAGTTTCGGTTTTAGTTTCAGTCGGAGTTTCAGTTTCAGTTTCAGTTCGCTTTAAAAAGAACGGTTTCCAGCTCTCTGAGTTAATATAAAGCACAATTTAATGTTTATTCAGCCTCTCTTACAGCAATTCTAACAAAATCCAAGCTCAAAACCTTAAAAATTTCAAGATTTAAGGAAAGACTGAAACTAGTTTCAGTCTTTTACCCAATATAGTTTCAATTTCAGTTTAGTTTCAGTCGGCTGCCTAAAAATGTTTCAGTTTCAGTTTCAGTTTCAAGTCTCTTTTCAAAATAGTTTCAGTTTCAGTTTCAGTCACTGAAACTGAAACCTGTACAAACTGAAACCTAGTTTCAGTTTCAGTTTCAGGGACTGAAACATCCCGACCAAACATTGTTTGCTGTTCTCTGTCTGCTTTAAGGTATTTTTAGGCTTTTTTTGTGGATTATTTTTAGGGAATTTTGGAACAGGCTGTGCAGGACTGTGGTTTGATATCGCTAGTTTCCCTACGAAATTATTATCACGACACTGTCGTTAAGACCCACGATAGAGTTTATGGCATCGTTAGACAATTGGCAAATAGTGTTGAAAAGAGTGGACAACAGTCGATTGCCAAAGAAGAAGAAACTTGATATTTTCTTGCAAGAGAGTTTTAGTTATTTGATTGTCTTGTGTGTGTTCTTGTCGTTGCGAAATAAATTGGTGTTGTTTTTGATGACGTAGAGGTTTACTGTAGGGATTTTGGTTTTCGCTGCCACCTCACTTCAGTTGCTGTTCTGGTTTGGGATGGTTAGAAGTTAGAACGAGCACATTTTGTGTAGGTGTCTATTATTGCTTAATTGCTTATGCAGTTAAAGAGCAGGGTTATTAGTACTTCCATCAGCTTTAGTGCAGGTTAAATTTAGTTTCCGTTTTCAGCAGAAGTTTACCCTGTCGAAGCGTAACTATACGGGGGACTCTAAGGATACACGGAGGACACTAAGGATACCACAGAGAAGCTAGCATTACGGACAGAAAACATGATCCCGATGCGACACGAACTGTTTTACAACTACATTTCTTGCGCGGCCGGAGATTTAATGATGATGGTGACAATCTGCACGAATTTCGGCAGTCGCCTAGGCGTAAGTCTCGGTTCCCAGTAACTAAAATGAATTAAGGATTGCGTTATATGTCATCACGAACTCATGAATTCTGCCTTATTTAGAGTCTTAAGCAAAATTTTTCAGTAAAGTCGCAGTTATAGAATTGTTCAATTGGAAAGAGTAAGGGCTGCACTTGATCCATTACTGCGTTGTTTGTTTTCTTGACCGTGCTCCCTTCACATTTATACATTTTCGGATTCGATTTCTAAATTTCTGCGAAGAGGGATTAGAAGAAGCAGAGAAGCTTCAAAGTTAAATCCTACTGTCCCCCAAATTTTGGCGGAAACTTCAATGCAAAAAATGGCGTAGGCAGAATTTTAAAACAATGACAGGTTTAACTATTTTATGAAAAGATTCTACATACCTAATTTAACTCTACAGCTAAGCTCATTCTGAAATCTAATCTAAGAACCCCCATCAAAAAAGATACTAGTCTATTAGTTATATAATATTCTAAAGTTGGGTAGCCTGAACGAAGAGGAACATGAACATGGTGTAGGGGTTAGTTGAGCGGCCAAATTAAATCAATTTTAGACAGCATTACGACGACGACTATTAATTGGAATTGTCTGAATTTTAAAATAAGAATTTGTAAAGTTAGAAAGAAACCCAAAACATTCATCTCCAAGCAAAGTTAATCTTATAATTGAACAGATTTCGAAGTAAGAAGTAACTGTCACTTCCGACGTTAAAACATTAAACTTAAACTTAAAACCAACCTTGCCCAGACAGAACTCATAACCTTTTTGGTAAGATAGCCAGGAAATGCTGCCGGAATCTTTGTTCTTCTCTTTTTCAGGTTGCGGCCCATCTAAATAAATGAAAGAAAAAAGTAAAAAATAATTTCTTACAATGATCGCTGAACAATGTTTGGAGGAGTTGAAAAGTTGACGGTGAACGTACTTACTCACTTACACTTCGTTAAGACCCCGTTTTGCGTGCAGCATCAATGTAGCAGGTTTCATAGATGGAGCATCTGTCAAACCTTGCAAAAAATGGATTAAGTGTTTTTAAATATTTTTGCATTTTATGCGACAACAATTAAAGTGAATCCAATCACAACGAAAACGAGCAAACTATTGTATTGCACTTTTAAAGCAACAAACCCTGATTTCTCAATCGAAATGAAGGATTTTATAGCATCGGTCAACTATGATAACTTCTTCATTGATGTTGCACAGGAAGTTTATTTGAATTTTCGATGGCAAACCTAGTTCAAACTTACCTGCGTCGCTGGACTCCACGATCACCAAGGTGGATCCGGTAGGGCGAGGCTGAGACTTTGCACTCTGTTTCAGCTGACCCCTAGGAGTATTCCAAATAGGAATACCTCCAGGCGAAAATTTTTGCGTTAGGGGCTGCGTTCGCGCAGCCCTGTTCTTCGAAAATTGATTGAGTTAACAGGAGTTGAAGCGATTGAAACTGATTTGGGGAGTTAAAGTTAGAAGTTAAAAGTTAAAGATAAGCCAAAGTTGTAAGCTTATACTGAGCTAACGAAAACCTGAATCGGAAAACGGATTTGAGATACGTGCTCAGCACCCCAGAAAACCCCTGTATGCAAGTTTTCAGCGAAATGTTTTTCAAAAAAATTTTTTGGTTCCCCTTACTTACCAAACTAAAATTTTAGATGCACCCACACCAAATTTCAAATTTATTGGTCAAAAAATCAAAAGTTAGGGCGTTAGTTAGTTAAGTCAAAAGTTGGGGGGAAAGCCCAAATGATCCCAAAAAGTGCCCATTCTTTCTTGCACTTTCCTTTCCGAGATCCAGGGCCAATTTATTTGGGACTTTCTGAATTTGACAATTTAATTAATCAAGAAACTTGTGAACTCCAATAAACAATAATAGAAATCTTACAAGAAAATAACAGGAAATAGGTAATCAGTAGAGAACTGTTTTGTAAGCTTTGTACATATCAAAGCAGATGGATTTGGGAAATATATATATGATTTTGGGGTCTTGTCTCGATTACCCCCCCAGTACTCAAAATCCTTAAAACTTGACCAAATGAGTTAAAATTTGGTGTGGGTATGTTTTCGACCACGCTGAGTTCAGATATCGCAAAATTTTTCAATTTCGCGAAATTCGAAATTTTTCGATTTCTAAGGGGGGATCAAGGGAAACCGAAACATTTTTGTCTTCGATTTTGCTGAAAAGATGTATATAGGGGTTTTCGGGGTCGTAGAACACGAATCTGAAGTCCGTTTTTCGTTTCAGCTTTTCGTTAGCTTAGTATAAGCTAAAGACTTAAGCTTAAGATGTAAGCTTATTCTGAGCTAACGAAAAGCTGAAACGAAAAACGGACTTCAGATTCGTGTTCTACGACCCCGAAAACCCCTATATACATCTTTTCAGCAAAATCGAAGACAAAAAATTTTTCGGTTTTCCTTGGTCCCCCCTTAGAAATCGAAAAATTTCGAATTTCGCGAAATCGAAAAATTTTGCGATATCTGAACTCAGCGTGGTCGAAAACATACCCACACCAAATTTTAACTCATTTGGTCAAGTTTTAAGGATTTTGAGTACTGGAGGGGTAATCGAGACAAGACCCTGATTTTGTAAGTGCTTGCGCATACCGAGGTTGCTGCGTTTACGGCGTGCCCCCTAATTTAGAAAGTGTGCGCATACAAAAGTAGATGTTTTTGAGAAACTTGAAAATTTTGTAAGGTGTGCGCACCTGTTAGTTTCGCAAACGGATATATAAATGTGTTCATGAAAGTTGTAAAAAATAATGTTGTAGATTTCTTTACAGCTTCAAAACTTGCGAAAGTTATAGCGTTTCAAAAGCACGCACTGCGCCAACACCAAACAAGGGATCCCACCGCCACCTTAAAAGAAACGTTTGGCTATTTTTTTGATATATCGATCTAGGTACTCGATGTTGCATTATCTGACAATATCATAAATATCAATAGAGTCGCTTGGGGTTTGGGATTTTTCTAAAGTCATAGTATGTTCGAGAATATCCCAGATTTGACGAAGCTGCCTTTTCCTCCTCCGTCTAGCCATATATAGCTGCAATTCGAAAGAGATCAAGATAATTTTGCGGAGGCAAAACCCCTAGTCTGATGTCTGGTTGACTAATACCTTTCGCCTGAGGGTCGCATTTTTGAGGAAACGATGCGTCAATAGAGTCTCAGGTTTCCAAATTAATACCTGCACAGGAAATTAAGACAGCAAATTTTGCCTGCACAGGTTACACAGGATGCCAACGCTGCGGTAGGTCGTTTTTTAGATTTCGAATTTTAACGAAGTTCCTTCTTGAAACATCCAAATCATGCCGGTCGGGTGGGTGAACATCTCTAAAAACGAAATGATTTATTTCGACATTTTCCCGGAAATTAGTTTTCCGACTTCAAGATATAATTGAACGTTTTTGCTTCAGTGCATCCGTCGAATTCTGATCCCGCCTTCCCGCTTACGGTCGGAAAAGATTTTTCTAGATTTTTTGACTTTTGGCTGCAGAAGCTAGTATAAAGTCCGTGCAATTCAACAGTATAAAACACAAATACGTTCTCCTCGGTTCCTACAAATCAAATTCCTACCCCCCTCCCCGGGTCCAGGTTTACTAGCATCCATTTGGTTGTTGTTGTTGTTATTGCCGGGCTACTCAGCCAGGAGGCTATATGAGGGCGCTAACCTCATTTGGTTGGACTCTGCCGACGACAACAACATGAGTAATAGTGGTGCCGAGTCCCAACCCTCCCGGCAGTTTCGATCCTCCGGTCCCCCAGTTCAATTCCAACCCACCTGCCTCCCCACGCCCCAGCTTTAGAGAAATTTTAGTTTTCTATCCACGCGGCATTGGATCCCCCGCTGGCGCTATCTGACCCCTATGAGCGACAGCAGCGTGTGAAGAATCGCCTGAAGAAGAGGCCCATATATCATGAAGAATGATTTCGGGCAAAATTACGGCAATAAGGTGAAACCGGCGGTATTTTTGGTGCAGAATTACTTCTCTGAAAATTCACACCGGTCAAGTTTTTCCGGGGGATATCCATACTACCATACCGGCGTATCTTTCCGGGGGAGCTTCTGCAAAGCGGGCAAACTGCACCATAACACAGCCAACCGATTAAATATTATAGTTACGTTATCTTTACGTTTTCAGAGTAACAAGTTATACATATATATGTATCACCTATAACGTCCTTTTGCTGAAGACAATAAAATTTTTAATTTGCTATAAGACCGGAAAATTGTTCGAAGTCTGTTTCGAAACAGTTCGATCGAATCCAGCACGGCAATATCGTTTCTTTTCCCGGAAATTCCACTTCCTAATTGTTAAAACGAACATGAAATTTCCTTCCTCCGCGGCTAATTTTGAATCTATTCTGCATTCAATTACTGGATAGTGGATGCTCTTTGTAATTTTCTTCATACGTAAATCTATGTCGAGCTAATTGATTATACCTTTTCTCTATGATTAAGGTTACTTAATCTCTATTCTCTATGGTTACTAATTTACTATTTACTATCTGTGGTGTATCTGAATATGTACAGTTACTAACATTTTCTGACATTTTCTGCACTCCCGTTGTTTTAGTCACTACTACTGTATAATAGATAAGAGTATGAAACTCTTAAGCTAGCACGTAGAAATCATGCTAGGTATCATACGTGTAATGGGGGGTTTGGTGGGGGAAGTTTCACCCCCCTCCAGACATGGACCTCACCCCCACCCAGAGGGGTCCCTCACTCCCCCCAGAATCCGGATTTTTCCGGTTTTTTGGTCAAAAACCAGATAAATCCGGTTTTCCGGGGCCTTTCGGCCGCCGGCTCAGCCCCCCCCAGAATTTCCCCTCCTGCACATGTCTGCTAGGTATGCTCAGCTTATTAACTCGGGACCCCCCCCGTAACTTCTGGGGGGGGGGTCCCACATTGCACTAATTATAGTAGATTCGCCCAATCTGCGTCATACCCCAAAGTGCGTCACTCAGCCGTTTAAAGCTACAAAATGGAAGATATCCTAAAGTTTTCACATTTCTGAGCAGGTCTATTCAAGCTCTATGCAATGGTGTAAAAATTATTTGCTAAAAATTTTTTAACCGTGCACAATGCTACAAACTTCACTATACTTTTACTTTGAATAAAATACCCGTTGTCCGCCAAATTTTAAGCAATGTCCGAATTCAGTTTTATGCACCTAACAATCTTAATACTTAACAACGTTTAATGTGTCAGCTATCAAATTGTTCGTTATAATCTGCTGATTCCAAAAATATAAACAATTCCGGATTTCACCGTACTAGAACTGAGAAATTCCGATTTTACTGGAACCACTGATCAGTGCCTAAAGTGCGTCGCTCTAAATTAACTTTTTGCGCAAATATCCCTAATGTGCGTTCGTATCTTTTACATGTAAATTTGCTTCAAATAAATGCAAATACTGGAGTTATAACTTAACCTAAGACAAAACTAAGTGCAAAAACACAATCCTAGGAATAATTCTGAGCAATCTGATACCAAATTTTCTGTTTTTATGACATTTTATTTTTTTAGTAAAAGTCGATTCCTGCTTTAAATCATAAAATTGCATTTTATTAATTGTTATAGTTTAATTTGCAACCCAAATTCGCTTTAAATAATACAGTACTGGCATTTTAACAAATTTTGCGAAGATCACAGATTTTCTTGATTTTGATATATATCGTTTATATACAAGCCAACTACCCTATAAAAAAATTTCGTAGCATAAAATTGCCGGAAACAGGGGTTATTGCATCTCAAAGTTTGGTTTTTTAATGCATAATCATAGGAAGTTTGAAATGACTTACTTTAGGACACGTCCGACGCACTTTAGGGAATGAACTTATCACAGGGAAAAACTGCATTTTTAACATAAAAATGGCTATAACTTACGATTGGCTTTACCTAATACCGTCAAATTTTACAGAAATGTAGAAGCAGAGGCACTTGAGACTTAAGTTTTATGTTATGAAATTTCGCTATTCAAAAGTTACAGATTTTCAAAGTGACCACTCATTTTGCGTAGACAAAAGGTGACGCAGATTGGGCGCATCTACTATACACGCTTTTATATAAACGTCTGTCTGCTAGCTGATTGGCCCATTAGTCTGAGGCTTACTGTAGGTAATTTATTAGTTATTTTAATTAATTAATTATACCTTAATTAGGTTTTCGCGACTAGTGCAAAGTGGGATCCCCCCCCCCCGGAAGTTACGGTGGGGGGTCCCTAGTTAATGAACCGAGCATACCTAGCATGATTTCTACATGCTATAGCTTAAGAGTTTCATACTCTTATCTATTATACACTCTTGATAATAATAATAATAATAATAATAATAATAATTATTATTATTATTATTATTATTATTATTATTATTATTACATTATAACAATAATAATAATAATAATAATAATAATAATTATTATTATTATTATTATTATTATTATGATCATCATTTTTATTAGCCAACCAACAATAACTACGAATTACGAGTACCTAAAAGGAAAACATAACAGAAATAGCGCTAACCCGAAAAATTCACATCAAATTACAAATCACTGGCTAATGTGGTTTGGGATGAATTAATGAGTCATGACTGTTCACTAACCAGCCGGCCGGTGTATAGGTACAGTGAAGTATTTGATTTCCCTGAAATATTTGCTCCCCGTTAGTTAACATTTTATGGACATCAGCCCTTTCCAGAAAGAATTGAATTTATTCTAGTTTTTCACCTATCCAAGTCGTACGTATTTGCTTATGAGGCAGCCATGTAAATTTCAGTTAAATTTTAAGGACTATCCCAAAGCGACGTTCAGTACGCAAAACCTCATTACCGTTTGAATTCTAACTTCAGCTTGGTTCAATTGTGACCCAGTGGATCAATTGGTAGGGCGTTGGTCTAGCCAGAATTTTTGAACCGAATTTTTCGGGTCACAGGTCAACATCTTTGTTTCGTCATTTCTATCAACCAACTATAGTGAACACGAATGCATAAGTCAGTTGCTTCCTCGCATAATTGTAAAATTTTCCGGCGATTTTTTGTTTCGATAATTCCTCCAACTACGAATTCTGTGATAAACAAATCTACAGCCTTTCTTCCAGACTGGCTTACTTCCTGATTCAGTACGGAATCACAGAATATATATTTATTAATTTATATACTCCGTACTAGTGGGAACGTGGCAAATCAGTCTTAAGATTGGAATGCGAAACAAACAAACAAATTAGTCCAATTAGTGAAAATGATTGTTGAGGGATAATTGGTTCATTCACTGAGTTCCTCACACTCAGAAGATGGTGCATTGATTAGGGTTTATTGGCAGTCCAACTTCGAAAGTTTCAACTTTATTCATTCTTACAGTAAGAACAAGAGTACATAATAGATATATAAGAGTAAGAAACACTTATCACTACTATATACTAATCATGCTAGGCATTGGGGCTAACTTTGGATCGCCCACCGATGACTTCCGGAAGGTCCCGGTTCGATTCACTGCTATAAAAATATTTATGCCACTTCTCTTTAAACTCTACTGCTCTAAACTGCTTTAAACTCTACTCTACTTCTCTTTTTACGCACAGTCCACGTCTTTGTGAAAAAGTATTTAGCAAAAATTTTAGCAATTTTGTAAATCCGTTATTACCTTCGCCCCTGAAATTAGACACAACATCTGAATGAAAAGCAATTGCTGATTTCATATAAAAACTTTTGCTGGCTTAAAAGGTTGAAATCAGGGCCACGCAGGAAAAGATTCTCCTAAGCCTAGGAGCGCTCCTAAGTTCAGCTACGGTGCTCACTTAGGAGAATCGGGCTTCAAAAGGTTCTCCTAGGCTAGGAATGGTATCCACCACTCCTAACTTTCCTCCCATGTTACCAGAGTTAGGAGCAGCGCCGGCTAAACTAAGGAGAAATCTTTTGAAAGGAGGTCTCCTAATTCCCTCCTAGACAGCTCCTAGACAACTTTTACCCTCCCAGGAAGGTACTTACTGCAACTTACTTAGGAGAATATTTTGCAGCACGGCCAAGGATTGAAAGATGATCAAAATGTGTCCAGTGTGGTAATCAAAACCACAAAATGTTTGATCTGTAGTTGTTTTGACTTCTTAGTTTATGTGGTGGCTGAAATCTAGTCGAATTGATGATTTAATCAAGAGTTTATACCTAATAGGAAAAGTAGGAAACTCTGCCCTTCCTAATAGACTAAGCTTGCGAGATGCTCGGCTTGCTTAAAGCTAATATCTCGGCGTGGTGCGATTATCATTGTTAAACATATGTTTATATATGCGTTTGAACTAAAACGCATCTGACTGGCTAATCGCTTACCTCATGTCAAAATTGTGTTTAAGCGCACCCCCTCCGAGATCTCGGAGTGAGGTACCACTTAGCGTTGTTAACCCGTGTGTTTATATGCGAATGAACTAAAATCAATCTGATTGGTTACTACAGATACCGTACCTGCTACGTCCAACCAAATTGGTTTTAGTTCATCCGCATATTAACGGTTAACAACACTAAGCAGTACCCACTCCGAGATCTCGGAGGGGTACGCTTATACACTAATTTTGACATGAGGTAAGCGATTAGCCAATCAGATGCGTTTTAGTTCAAACGCATGTATAAACATATGCTTAACAATGATAACCGGTACCACCCCCGAGATTTCGGCCTTAATGTACCAAGTGCGAGCGAGCATCTCGCAAGCGTATTCTAATAGGAAGAGCTGAGTGTCTCACTTTTCCCATTAAAGACTCTTGCATTAATTAATGGTAACTATGCGATCCGGAGCGAATCGAGTTTGCAGATTCAATTCACATCAAGACAATTGTACACTCTTATTTAGATTGATTTATTGCACTGATATCAACCTTTCTGAGTTGTGCAGTATTTAACAGCTGGATCAACTGAAATTAAATATTAAAAATGCAATTTAGCAATTTGCAAGATTGGAAAGATTACTAGTGGAAGAATGCGCCAAACAAGCTTTAAAAGTGTGATATACGGCATGAGACTAAATCCGAAGTTTATATGAAAAACCAGTGTTGCAGTTTGTTAGTATCCAAAATTTGAAAGACCATATTTCATTTTTTATTTGTTGGCTGCACAAAAACGAATTCAGTTTCAGCTTGTTTGGTTCAACAAGGGGGGTGGGGTGGAAAATAGGAAGTTCGCTGGTAGCAAGGTCAAGAAACAACGGCCAGCGTTCAGGAGCAAGACAGTACGTCGAGTATAACTAAACTGAGCGAAAATTAGCAAAAAATTTTGGTTTTTGCGTTTCTTTAGGTTTAAAATTGAGAAATATCGTGAAGATTCGTAACATTTTATGCAAAGTCACTAAGGTGAAAGTCTGCTCACACGAGAAAGGTCTTAAGGTCTTGAAACAGCATATTTACTTTCAGGTTTCCTTTATGTTGCTTGAAAGTTTTGACATTTGTCGAGGAAAATTTATGATTCTTCCCAAAACCCACACCTCCGCAAAATTTGCAAATTTATAAGTGCTGCTGAAACTTAAGCGAAATCAGAAACCCATTCCATACCCCGCAGCAATAGAAGGAAAGCCTCGGAGTAGGACCGAACCCCTGAAAAATTGAATATTCGATACAGGCTTGAAGGTTGAAACTTTTTAAGTCTAGGGACAGGATGCAACGCCAGAAAGGTTATACAAAACAGCGAACCAGCCAAAACTTTAGCTTAAATTGCATAGCTATGGTAAAATTTTGAAACGAGTTCCATAAAACTGCTAGACCACTTAATAGCTGCTTCAGATGGACTTAAGTGCAAATTTAAACTTGAATTTTGGTTAAAATCCGCGAAGTGCGTACCTACTGTTGACGTGTGAATTCATGTGTTGCAACATGCCGATGTCAAATCTATAATTGGGCCACAATTTACTTTAACGTTGAAATAATAAATGCCCAACTAAAATAATGATCGATTGTGCTCGTTGTTCTAGATTTTTCCAGTCTACATTTTTCTCGGTGTTATGGGATTCATTATAAGGCTTTCATTTGCAGTGTATTTACTAAATCATTTGTCGCTAACATTCTGTAATTATCTGAAGCCAATTAATTATTTTAGGTTGTGTCGGAAATTAAAGAAAACAAGCTTTAGGCGTTTCTCCTGCAGTTACTAACTTTGCATCTAACAAACTTGTGCCACTATGTAATTGGGACTTCAAGGTCATGCAAAGTAATTACATTAAAATGTCACATTGGTAGCTTAAAACTGTGCGGTGCTTTTCTCATCAGACAATGTCAACAGACAATACCAAGCAAAGTTCAAAATGGAATTAGTTTTAACTAACTTCGAGATAAACCTCAATGTGCCGTTTCATCGGCGAAACTTCAGAAAACTCAACACTAATGTTTAGTTTTATCTTTGGAATAGCACAGAGTTATGTTGGATATCCCAGATCCATAGGTCACTCACAAATTTGGACTCAGAATTTGTCAATTTTAGCTCCACTTCTTTTAGACAAAAGCAAAGCAGAATTGAAAGTAATTCGTGTTCAAATTGATGCTCCCTCGCCAAAGTTAATCGCACCGCACCCTGATTCAAGTGCATCACCGTGCAAGTTCTGCGTTTCTATACTACTGGAATGGGAAGGGTGCGTGATTTAATTAGCTGACCAGAAATCATTCTCTGTTGATTGAACTGCTGATATTTAATTCCTTCGATCTTGTTTATAGTCCCTAACTGATAAGATTCATATTGCTTCTGTCAGCACTCGCAGCTGGCGTGACAGTTGAGCTATCGAAATGTTACTTTCGACGAAAAGAGATGAGGGAAGATCATCACGAAATTCCTTAGATAGTTAATTTTATTAGGCAATAAGTTGAAAAACGATATGGTTATGTAGTTTCGTGGTAGAAGGCGATATTGCTTCTTTGGATTGATTGATAACAAATCTTGTTAATAGTGACGAAAAAGGGTGCAATAACTTTATCACCGAAAATAATCTTGTCATCATATATGTCACAGTTGAAATTAGACAGTTTGAGTGACATTTTAGCGTGCAGATTCCATAAGGTCAAACAGTATTGTAGTATCAGATTTGGTGCATGGTTATAAATTGCGTTCGTATGCCTAGTTATGATCAAACTACCTCCATGCAGAAGTAGACGCTGTACGCAAATCATTAATCTTAAACTGGTCTTCAATTTAACTAAACTTAAGAGAATTTTGATGGGTTTGCTGTAAAGAGAGGGAATCGAATCCGTTGCGTAGAAAATGGCCATTTTCCGAGGCATTTTCAGACCTGTGCGTAGCTTGAGGGTAAACTCCAATGCGTTCGTCTGGATACGAGGGCTAGCAACAGCCTGCTCACACGCTCTCCGCTGCTCATGTATAGATAAATACGTCACTGCCTAAAGGCATATGTGATTGACAACGTTGTGCCTGTATTGCTTTCGTGAACAAACTTAGTACGATTCAGTTCTAGGTTGTTTGATTTAAGGATAAAATCTGGTTGATGAAGGTTTAGAAAAATTGCAGTTACGCGAAGACAACCGACCTCTGTGTACATTTCAAGCGCTCAACCAGTGTGATACTACCTGGTCTAGTGTCATTTTGCTTCAAACACACTAGATTTCTTCAATTTTCTGATGTATAATACGGCTACCCAAAGTGACTGGTGAAATTTTGTACTATTTAGGTTTGAATTTGATGTCCTAATAATTGTCGGCTGCTTTAGCTGTTGTTTATCCAATAGTCTTGCTGTTATGGATACTGAATACAGAACTTCTGCTATCGTCTTTGTGTCTGTTGGTTCCATACTTTCAACTGCTGGAGTGATTGGCAACATTTTGGTGAGTTAGAAAATATTTGACGGATTTCCAGGAAAAACTAATTTTAAGACTTTTGAGCATCCTAGTTTTTGACATTGAAGCGATGTGTTTAGTACATCTAAGACCGCTAACCTGGATATTTGCTCAACCTTCCATTCACAAAAAACGCTGTAATCTCAATTTGTTTTTACATCATTTTATTTGAGAAGTGTCTGAGATATATTACAGTTTTGAGTTTGACCAACTGCCACCACCCACAGGAAATTGTTTGCTGCAACGAAATAAATATAACCAATAGAAACAGTTGCGTTAATCGTATTAGACTGAAACTAGCTACAGCGAGTTTTACTCCCAAGAACGCCTTTGCTGCTACTACACTCGTTAGTTAGGTTTAGAACAATCAAATATGATTTAGAAGCAACAGGCTACAGGAAATTGTGTAACCAAATAAAATGTTACAATTAGTAAGACTTGGGTGATATATTACTTATTTGTTTTGGGGTACAGCAACAAGCTACAGGAAATTGTGTAACCAAATAAAATGTTACAGTTAGTAAGACTTGGGTGATATATTACTTATTTGTTTTGCGGTACAGCAACAAGCTACAGTAAATTGTGTAACCAAATAAAATTTTAAAGTTAGTAAGATTTGGGTAATATATTCCTTATTTACTTTGGTTATGTTACCGTCTGAATATTTGGGTATTGTTGTTCTAGACAATTTGCACTCTACTGTTATGGAAGGAAAACCGAGTTCCGAAAAACGCGTTTCACATGGGTCTTGCATTTGCTGACTTAACTGTGGCAGGGATTATTGCACCATCTGAATTCGCAGGTATTAAATATGTATTTATATTCTGAAAGTTGTACTATTCTGCGTCTGTTGAAATTGCTAAAGAGTGGTATCATTTTCATCTAACGAGCAAACTCTAATCGTTTTCTTTTTCAGTTGGTGCCTTCAAACTGACGTTTATGAGTAAGCATCTTGTTGTACAGAGTATATATATTCGGAATAAAGACTGTCTGCCATTTGATAAACAGAAATTAAATTTCAAAAGAAGGGTCCGAGATGGAATTTCCTTCCCGAGTTTTTCTTCCAAAGGCCATCGTGTCTTAATTCTTTTCTTTCTTTCCAACTGTGATATTGGGTCTGACCAGCCGTTCAGGATCAGTCTGTGAAAACAGACAACTGAAAACGCCCTAAAATACAAATGTATTGGATTTTATTGTGCTCGTCGTTTTCTGCAATATGCTTGGTAAGCGAAAATTTTGGTTATCGAAATTATGCCTAAGAACTAAGAGACTACTCATCTCTAAATATGTTGTGTGCAATGTAGGGACAATTCTTGGTGAGCAGTTCTTCAACGATCGTTTCACCTTGTGCGCCATCTTAAGCACAATCTGCGCACCCGGCTGCATGGCATCGATGTTGAGCATGGCGTGGATTGCAGCATCCAGGTACTTTTGTTTCTTTTCTGCTTAAATTTAATACGAAATCGGTGAATACTGAATGTCATGGTTTTAGTGCAAATGCACTGTAACTGCGGTCAAGAGTGACTGTTTATTTTTGGATTTCTGGATCTTGTTTATTTTTGGATCTATTACGCTTACTTCTGCTTCTACTTTATTCGAACAAGTCATTTGTTTGAAAGCTTGACATGCTTGATTAGTCTAATTTTGTGAACACCCACCGTTCATGTTGCTTTTACAAAATGTTCAGCATTAAACCCTAGTTAGTGATGCTTCTACTTTAACTTTGCTGATGTTTGGAATATGTGTCGACGGGCCGATTGCCATACGTTAAAATATTTGAATGTTTTTACAACAAAGATTGCAGTAGTTCTGCCATCATTTAAGACGCGGCGGTGCTGTTGTAAAAGGGCTTAGGTAAAGTTTAATGCTTTACAATCTAAAGTCAAACTGGTTGGTTTAGGATATAAATAGTTTACAGGCACGTATTATCAACCAACACAAGATTAAATTCAAGATATTTACAAAAGTTGAATTTCAGTTTAAGCAAACAGGCATCAGAATACTTTTAATTGTTTTATGCCGAGAATTGAGACTTTCAATGGGGTTTCCAATCGAAAAAGTACATAATGTATGTACACGAGACGAGTTGGGGGAGCAATTTAAGTAAAACGCCAGTTTCAATCTCGGTCTCGAACAAAAGCCGAAACATGGCCAGTCTCGGTCTCGGTTCTGGTCACGGTCTCGCTCATCGAAAAGTCTCGGTTTTAGACAGAACCCGGAAAGTTTTCGGAAACATTAAATTTCAGCGAAAAATTCACTTCCATTTTACACTACTGTAATTATTTCGGTGAACACACTACTTAACCATTTGTTAACAATGGCTGCACAGAACAGCTCACAACACCAGAAACAATTAGGAGCAACGGCTAGCCTTTATGGGGCTGACTGAAAATGATGGTAGGATATAAATAATGCCGTTTTATTGCCGTTTCAGAAATTCATATACTGTTTATACTATTATTGCTACGCAATAGTTTTGAAAAGTTCTTGTTTATTTTTAGATACTTCTATATCTGCGAATACAACAGATTCACAAAATATTTCACATGGAAACGAATATTTGGCTATATGATTATAACGTACTTTATTTGTTTTATGGTACAGCTTCCTAATCATGTTGGGTGGGGAGAAATTAAGTTCAATCGGGGTTTTAGAATGTGTACTATCGATATGACAAGTCATTCGTATAGTGTATTTTATGGGTTTTGGATACTTGTTGCCATCATTATAACATTTGTTTTTTATTGGCGCATATACAAAACAATTCGAAACAGTGCATCTACACAGGCTTTGATAGTGGGAGGCAAACTAACCGAATCTGACAAACGAATTCGGGATGAGTGGCGCATCATCAAAACTTCATTCAAAGTTTTTGTATCACACCAAATAGCCTGGACACCAGTGTTCACTCTTTGTCTTATTGGTTTAAATGACACACGATACGTCCCAGTTCCAGTATTTTTTGTATCTGTGACGTTGGCGCATGGGAACAGTACTATAAACTTTTTCATGTTTTTCATTGATAATGAGAGATTCCGTCGCCATCTCATAAAAACAGCACGTCGTATGTTTTCGTTTGGTAAGGTGGCTCCCATGAGCTTGACTACCACGGCTAAGAAGGAAACCACATGGCTTAGGTCACAGGCCAACGTTACCCGGGCAACACCTGAACCAATAAGCCTTCGAGTGGACACTCTCGCTAAAATTTGAGGACCCACATGAGTGTTTGAGGATGGGCTGTGTTTGGACGGGTCCTGGCTTCAACGTGACCCATTGGGCGGCCTCGGAAACCTGCGTCCAGAAAAGTGTTTTCTTATGAACGCTGATTTGAATTGCACTGTTCATATTGTATTTGAGTAGTAGTTTCCATATACCCTACATATTGAAAATGGTGTGATTTCATTTTTATCTGCAACTTTATTACCATTGGTTGTTTTGAACTCTTTCTACATCATAAACCTTGTAACGGCTAGCAGGCGGCCCAATAGATGAAACTGCTCCAGCCGTCCTCAAACACCAGCCCAGAAAGCAGTACTTGACGTAACATGTGTCAAGACAAAACTGTGTATCTCATCACTATTTATATATCATAATCAATGTATGTAAATAATGTTGTGTCGTACATATTAAAATTAGTGGTGTCGTTAATAATATGTTAAACGGTAAGGTTTGAACTGGGCTAACTCGAGCCTCAAGCATTCTTAAAAAGTGATGTCCGAAGCTCACATCTTGATAACTTGTTCAGCCAGGACAAAATGTAGTGGCTGAAAATAATTTACCTGTGCACATCTATATTTACACGAAACTTGAGATTAGCTGAAGATCATCTTTCAGAGGTTTGCATCAAAACTTTTCGGATAATCGCTGACTCAAGCTAACAAGTTTGAGTTAATAATAAGTTTGAGTTAATAATGGCCCAATTTTTAAACTTTAAAGCCAATGTGACTACTGGTGTTTCTAATGCTGTTTAATAAATGAAAAGGTCACATAAATCAGTGTCAAGATATCCTCTGTTCATAGTCTCTCAGATATTATTAGTCGCGAAGGTATGTCAGACGTAATTCTCAATATCTCAAACAACCCAGGAAAGATGTTGTGGTGTGCAACAATTTTATCGATTAGTGTGTTAGGTGTTAGGGGTGCTAGGATTTGACAACTTAGTGGTGCGACATTTTAATACTAAGCTGGGGCGCACAAAGCCCTCTTATCTTTAGGAGCTCCTAAATTTGCAAGTTAAGAGCAAAGTTAAGATTTAGCTGTTTCATAAAAGGCTCAGTTTAGGAGAGCTCTTAAAGTTCGCTCCTAAAATCGGAGCACGTTTTAGCACTCCTAAGCCCCTCCTAAGTTCAAAACAGCACTGTCTGTTCTATGTTTTGCAATAAATGTGATGCAATACGCAGCTATGATTCAAAGAAACACATTTTAAATAAATGTGATGGCTTATATCGTGAGATTTCTCAAGTTTAAAAATGTTAAGTTTTCGTCGCTAAACTTGCATATTTAAATGAAGATTTTTTGCCATAATAACGGAATTAATTTTATTAGTATATGTCGCTTCAATTAATTTCAGTTAGTTATCAGCAATTACCTTATGTTGAAATTAGCAAAAATATGCGTTATGCATGAGTAAGAAAGATAAGAGCAAACATAAGAGGGCTCCGAAATTTGAATTCTTAGCTGAAAATTGCGTTAAGAGCGCTCTTAGCGTTAAAATTTAAGAGCATTCTCCAAGCAGTTTTGTGAAACAGTTTAAGAGGTCCTCCTTACTTTTCTTACTTCCCCACTGATTTAGTTCCAAAATCAAATTTTAAATTGTGTGCGGGAGGATAGTGCTGCACACCAATTCTTGAGTCAATTGGCAAGATATTCGGCTGAAAGTTTGGAAATTTATTTGTCTCCATGATCCACTCATCGAAATCAATCTAAATTCTGTCTATTCTAAGAAATTTTACAAATAAAATAAAAAATTGACCTTAATTTTACTAAATCTGTTTCCGGTTAGTAATGACCAGTCTGCTTCCGAAGTTTTGCTGACTCTAGTACAGGTAAAAACAATTTTCTAGCGCCAACTCAACAACATTATAATTTGCGCAGAACTACTATGACGTGGTAGCAAATCGTTATAAAAAATCAACAAACATTCAACGTAATTTTTCAATTTTTACACATATAAGACTCCAAGTACACTGCATCCCGTCTGCTTATTCAGAATTGACAAGTGTTAGGGTGAAAGACTCAATGTCATTAAATTTTTTCCAATGCAATATTTGATCTAAGGATGAAGAGTGGCATTTAAAAAATTATAAATTTTAAAAATTTATGCTGATGTTTTCTCAGTCCTCTTGACATAGACGCTCCCAATGTTGCATGGCAGTGAAGCACGTTGGCGTGCTTCGACACGCCTCTACGCACGTCGACATGCGTCTACGCGCGTCTATTCGCGACTGGTACTATGAATTCAGCAGCAGTACTGTTTACTATGATTTTGATAAAAATTTGTAAACACGATTAAGCGACGTTTCGGAATTTTCAAAACCTCCCCTAAAGCGCTTAACTGATATATTAGTTAGTTGATATATCTATCTGAGTGTTTGTTTTCGGGATTTGTCCCACATAGCTTGTTTACAAATTTTGAGAGAAATCCCATCTCCCTTGTCCGTTCCCCATAGTATTTTCTCCGATTGTAAGCATATAGCAAGGAGTTGACCGTTCAAAAAGGTCAACCTTTGTTTGGAGCTAACCGGGCTAACGCCTCAGCGAGAAGGGAAAAGGGTAGACTCTCTCATGCTAATTACTGAAGGGAGAAAAGATCACTCCGCGATGCTTAGCAAAAATTGCACACTTTTTAGCAAATTTTAACAAGTTTTTGAAAATACTCCTCAAACGTGCTCAACAATCTTTCATTATAATCAATTTCTGACCGAAAATGTGAACAAATTAGCATTTTTTTGCAAATTTGGAAGTAAACATCCTTGATATTTTGAAATTTGTCAGGGGAGACCCCTCGCCGGAATCGAGGTAGACCCCCTGAATCCGACCCCGAGTTACTGTATGCGAATAACTTCACAGATGTCCTCACATTTTTATAAACTGGCGAATTCTAACTCACTCTGCAGAATGCTCTGGCAAGAATAATAGAAGAACTGACAAGTTGGCTCCTAAAGGGAGCGGTATCTTTGCGCAGGGCAGAAATCAGGCTCAGTTTTACCTAACCTGACACAGGTGTTTGCTTCTATGTAACTATAATCCTATGCAACCTGACACTATTTAAAAAGTAATTTGTCTCTGTGATTCTGATTCCATGCTAGTCATTCATAATCCGCAATCTACTTAACTAGCATCAAGGTTCAGAGGCTAATTTGCATATTATTTCATGAACGAAATTCTGAAATTTTAATGCAACCAGAGGGGGACTTGTGAGATGAATATTCATATTAATTAATTACACAGCAAACCCTTTATTATGAATTTAATAGAAGTGGACGCAAGCATTGAATTTATGTTTTAAGAATTGAAGCCTGATAGATTTTCGTCTAGTTGTGAGAAATGATTACCAGGACCCCGCTGCACAACAACTTGAAGAGCAAGTGAGACCAATGTTGAGTATAATTTTCACGTTTGAGATACTGTGTTAGATTTGTTCAAGAAACGAAAACAAACAAGTGACCCCTAAAAGGGGCAACATTTCGCCCCCGCCTTGGTGCGGCTTCGGGTATAAAGTTTCAGTTTATCTCGCATAAAGTCGTTAAAATGTAGTAAGGAACAGCTAGGACATCTAGACTGAAAAAGAGAAACATTTCGACCTTCATGGCTCATATCAGATATAAGTCACCTTTTGATTCGTTCTGATCTACTATTTCTTTTCCTCGGAGCTTTCATTTTCACAGGGGTTCTTCGGGGTTCTGGGGGCTCTTAGTTTTTTGTAGTGTTTACTATTTTTAGTTTTGTTTAGTTTACTATTTTTAGGGGGTTCTTGGGATTCTTACTTTTTTACATTGACATGGGCCGAATTGGTAAATATTTGTGTTGCGCTATTAGCAAATAAGTGTTAATCGACCAAAACTTGTAAGCTTACCCCCACATTGACAATAGAAAGCACAGAGTAGTCTAAGCTTTAAAATAACAATAAAACATCAAATTTTCCTGAATCTCAGGAAACGAATTAATGTGAGTGAAAGCAACGGGGCAAGGAGACGTCAACACAACTGATCTTGAAGCAGCCACTTAGAAAATAATTCAGTAACATGCTCTCATCTAATTTGCATAATTTGCATTAAGTAAGCATTGCTTTGAAATTCGTGTCCAAGGGGGGGCAAGAAAGAAATTTTGTTCAGCACAAGAAAATATTTAATCGTCCGCAACCAGCTTAATATTAAGCTTTGAAAGAATTAAATTTTGTTCAAAATAAGCACGTTAATATTTCTACAGCCTACCTTTCTACAAAAACCTTCAATTTTAACAGGTTTTAGCTACGGCACCCTCTGATTTAAAAAGAGGGAGCAGCTGGATATACATGCTAAACATAAGCACTGCGACTTGCCCAAGGCAACTTCCAGTTCAAAACAGGGTTCACCCAATTTCGCCTTCGGCGAAATAAAAATCTCGCCCCTAGTCGAGGCGAGATAAAAAATGAGATTGCGGAACTTATACAATTTCAACCTGCTACGTTTTAACTGGTAACTCATGTTTCTATATCAGTAATTGGTATGCATCAGACACATAGACTAAAGTACCAAAGACAATCAAGAAACATTGTTCAATCTCTTTCCCACCCACCCACTATTTCTAATCGTTCCTCTGCTATTATACGTATCATAACTCATAAGTCGAGTAATTACGTAACTTTGTTATTGTTTCATTAGGGCATATAGATCGTTAAACTCAGGTTTAACGCAGTCGAAAATGCCAGAATAATGATGTCAGTATTGAGCCTAAATTTCGTCAAATTATTCAGTCCTTAAGTATTCGCAGATTATTAAAGTAGAACAATGCTTTCTTCTATTTTCAATTAGAAATATTCCGATTACTCGGCAGGAAAACCTGCCCAGAGGCTCATAGAAAAGCTGGGCACGTGCGCTAACGGCTAATCAGGTGCGAATAATGATTATTTAAGGTTTTCGGCAAAGAATCATGATTATTTTAATTTGCTGTTTCATGGGTAGTCTGACAGCGAGTAGTCAAATTATAGCATTGTTTCGGAGGTTTGTTATCACAATTAGGATTGAAATTTTCAAGCATTTAATATTTATTTTAATTAGAGTCATTTATGTTCAGCACTCTGCAACAGTTTATATTAAGAAGTCTACTACGGTAGAAGTGCACTGCACGTCTGCGATAGTAAGACAGACTCATCTTTTTATGTCGCCGAAAGAGAAACACTTGTAATGGGTTAACCCACTTTCGAACCGTAAATTTTGTTTCACCAGCTGCAATCATTATTGTTAACTTGTAAACGTAGCTGCTTGGTTTTTCTAGGCTGGGGGACAATGGTCAAAGCCAGCTAATAAGTGAAAGGTTAAGAAAAAAGGCCGTGTCGATAATGATTACTTATTCTGGATAAAATTTAAATAATTTTCTAGTTTTCGTTGTGTATTACGGCACCTAACGACATTTCTGGTTTGTGTGACGGCACCTAAGGTAACGATACATAGTGGTGGTTTGTGTAGCGGGAAAATACTCAAATAACAGTGTTTGAAAATTTGATCAAGCTCATTCCTACTATTATTTTCAAGCTATGAGTCTTTCTAATTCTCTGCTTTGTAGGGCAGAATCCCTCTTTAAAACGGAACGATATTTCTGATAAAAATTTGACGCAAAATCTAAAGAACTAGCTTCTGATGTCCTCGTGACATGTATTTTTGTCATCTAATTAAATAGTTAGTGGTGGCGTGCTAACTGAGTTAAAGAAAATAACTTGGCGGGCACTACAGGTGAGTGCAAATCACCTTTCGTGACCATCCGTGTCAGTTACAATTAAACTCAGGAAAAATGCAGAGATTACAGATTGACTCGATTACAGATTACAGTGATAGCACCTTTGCAGCAACTAACACGGTTATGCCAAGATAAGAATTGAGAATCTTCTTCTTCCTGTTGTACTGTTGATTTGAGCATATTTCTAAAATACTGTTTATTAAGATCTGCTGCTTATAGATTATAGTCTAACAGATTTAATGAATGAATTGCTTGTGGGGAGGGGCAGCCTTTTACTGACTATCTAGCCATTCGATCTTTTCAGATGTGGTAAGTTTCACATATTTGATAATTAGTTAGCTCCTCGAAACAAAATAACCGCATTTGGACCTGGTGCTTTACAGGAAGGAAAAATTCAGTGGTATATCAACTTAAGAATGGATTCAGTTATTCAAATTTGCAATAAACTCAGACTAAGTTGACAAAGTACATCCAATGAATGGTATTTTTTATGGCAAATCAGCAGTTTAGTGTACTACCATTTAACCGCATTTGCCAAAACATATGATTTGTTCACCGCTGAGAGAATACGTAGTGATGTTAGAAAGGATACCAGAAAAGATATACTACTGCTGTTCTCATCCATGAAATAGCATTTGCTCCATTAATTTTTTCCTCCATTAATAATTAATTTTCTCCTCCACCGCAATGGAGAAACGAAAGCAGAAAATCTTAAGGTGCATTCATAGTTCCTGTCGCAAGCAGACGCGCGTACGTAAGCGTCTGCAAGCGTTTGTGAGCATGAATTTGTTACAACTGATTTTAAATGGTTAAAATGGCATGTTACAGTCTGAGGCGTCGACGCGCGTCTCAATGCGTTTGCGACTATGAATCCACCTTTAATATTAACTAAGGCAATTAAAGTACTTTTCATGACACTCGAATCTCATTTTGCATTTCACCATCTTTAGTAATTTTCACCATGCTGAGTCGTCAGCAATTATAGGCAACCTGGAACATTAGAAAACATTTTCACATATCATTATACGAGCGACGAAAATTAGGCAATATATTTGCCTGAATCCGCTGCCCACAGGCACTTTCATCCCCGTATACACGAACGTAAATTATGAGAGATACTACAATCTATAATCAGTTACGTCCTAAACTTGTTCAAATGGTACTGCTAGGATGTTGCTGTTAATATACACGGTAAACATAATTAGTATAATTGAACTCGTGCTTTACTTTAGGAAGAAAATTGTAAATGTCTGATCTCTCTGCAGAAAGAAGAGAAATCTTCACTTTCGGCATAAGTATTCCTATCTATATTACGGTTAAATGCATACGTATAGGCATTTTTGTAAGTTCCCAGCAAAAAGATAATTTTCTCATGTACCCGGGTAGATGTCGAAGTGTCGTTCTAAATTTCATAAATATTGTCATCTGCTCAGGTAAATGCCTAGATTATGTGTATGGCCGAAATTAACGCCGGGCAAATGCGTAAACTCGTCTGTATTAACTGATTTGTATTTTTTATTTATTTGTTTATAGTTATTCATGAAATTCCGTACATTCTTAAAAGACTTGTGTGTTAAAATATAAGTTGGGATTGGCCGAAAATTTCCATGGTTGGCTTGGCTTGGCTTGGCCGGAGTTTGAAGTTGGCCGGCCAATTGGCCGTTGGCCGTTGGCTGTTTCTTGGCCGTAAGCTATTGGCCGTTCTTTAGCTATTTGTCAACGTTGGCGAGCTGGAATTTACTATTTTTATTCGTCTACCATGCTTAATTAGGCGTCAACTTAATTAAACTTTATTTCAATAGTACAATTTACAATTTCCAATATTCGTAAAATAGTTTTTCCAAACATTTAGCTCCAACCCGCGATAACTCTGTTTTAATTTAGCTGGAGGACCGCAATAAAGTGATGAGACGTTCACCGCCAGACAAATTTAAAATCTGCGTTGTTAGCACACTTAAAAGTTGCATGCAATTAGCAAATTTAATTGTAAAATAACTCTAATAACGATAAAAATTGTCAACATCTAAGTGAAAATCTGTAGTACTGTATCTAATGTAACGTTTATACAGCAACATGTTTACGATATTATGCAGCAAAATTAAATTTTTCAACACAGTTAACTCACAAGATCAGTAAATTTGAGCTTGGCCAGCACTCGGCCATTGGCCAGCCAACGGCCAATGGCCGGCCAAGCCAACTGGCCGAGATTTTCTCGGCCAACGGCCAATGGCTTGGCCGGCCAATGGCCGGCCATTGGCCAGCCATTGGTCGCACCGGCCAATGCACAACACTATAGTTCCCAGCAAAAAGATAATTTTCTCATGTACCCGGGTAGATGTCGAAGTGTCGTTCTAAATTTCATAAATATTGTCATCTGCTCAGGTAAATGCCTAGATTATGTGTATGGCCGAAATTAACGCCGGGCAAATGCGTAAACTCGTCTGTATTAACTGATTTGTATTTTTTATTTATTTGTTTATAGTTATTCATGAAATTCCGTACATTCTTAAAAGACTTGTGTGTTAAAATATAAGTTGGGATTGGCCGAAAATTTCCATGGTTGGCTTGGCTTGGCTTGGCCGGAGTTTGAAGTTGGCCGGCCAATTGGCCGTTGGCCGTTGGCTGTTTCTTGGCCGACTTGTGTGTTAAAATATAAGTTTTCGGCCATAATTGTGTTGCGAGTTCCAAATACAAAGTTTAAGGGCCGTATTCACAAAGCCGTGGTACCCTACCAAATCAATGGTAGCTTTTGAGGGTTACTAGTGGTTAAACCAAAAGGTTAACCACTACTTCCGAATTCACAAAATGTTTTTAACCAGTGGTATGCTACCACTGGTAAGGGAAATTACGAACCAGGGCTGGAGGTGGTTTGCATTGAAAATTTATCTTAAAATCGGGAATATGGTTCACTCTAGCTACTTTTACAGTAACCGTAATAGCACAACAGTTTATGTTTGCAACTGAGATACCAACGACGAACTAATTTTCAAAATTTTAAGAAATACTAGTTCAATTTTTTTATTACCATTTCAAATATTTTGTAGTTCAAGTTGTCTTTCAGAAAGGTGTTTTTATCTTACTGGAGTAATAGACAGTTTTTCCTAATTAGTTTTATATTTCCAACATTTTATTTAATTTGCTCATAAAACCACTGGTAAGGCTTGCTTACCAGTGGTTAAGTCTTACTTGAAAAGCGGTACATATCAAAGAAAATATTTAGCGCTCTGTAAGCTACCACTGGTAAGATAGCCAATTGGTTGTGAATTCGCGTTTCTAACCAAATGGTTTTCTTACCACCTGTAACCCTACCAGTGGTAGCCTAACCAAAGCTTTGTGAATACGGCCCTAAGTTTCCAAAGTTCAAATGGGAAAAAGCCATTCAACGAATTTATTCTTGTAGCGGGGTTTTCCCACAGATGAAGCAAATTTACTGGAATAGTCAAAAGATTTTTGAACAATCGTCTGAAACTTTGCGCGTTACAAGCCAATGAGTGTACCAAGATGTTAGGCTAGGAATGTTAGGAAGTAGACTAAGCCTTGCTCCAGGGTTTAAAAATGCTAAATTTGCTTTCTCGAATAATTATTTTTTAGTACAACAGTTAACATTTGTGGTATATAAAGAGTTTGAGAATTGGTCAAATCGTTAATCTGCCAGAGCTGAAATAATGTTTTTGAAAAAAATTTATTTTGAGCAAACAAAGTTTCACTTTAGCGTTCTGCCAGAGTCGATGTGTGTCAGATTAATATGCCCACTGCGGAATTTTTACCTTGATATGCTAGCTAATCGTATGCCAAAAGGCAGATCTCTCTGAACAAGTTTAGCAAAACCGTTCGTAGCCCCCGCCCCCTTAAATTTGATAACTCTTGCTCCCTTGCTCAGCAGGTTTTCATAGTCTTGAAAAAACACAATTAGTGAAAATGCATGTTAGCGATAACGTTATGTTAATTTCGGTGATTTTCAATCACCAGACAAACCACTATGCTTTATTGCAGTGTAGATGGCAGCGACAGTTGTTATGACTTCCTTCTTTTCCTTGCTGACTATTTTAATCCTCTAAAAGTTGCCAAATTTCTCTTCCAAAGTGTTTTACTAGGTGTCTTGGTAGTTTACTGTTTTCGATGAAAAAATGAATGAATGGATAAAATTTTCGAAAACTTGAATTTAGAAGATTTCATGCTTCCATAAAGATACTGTTGCATTTAGTCTATATATATGGCCTCAAGATATCGAAGCATCCTAAATCATTACTATGGTTATGGTTGTTTGTCGGTATTATAGTTGAGATCATGAGTCACATTAGATTTCAGTTGGGAGCAGGGTTCACCCTTCACACGTCTTACTTGTCCTGTATTTGGTAGACAATCCATGCGATGGCAAGCGGAAATGTATGAGTACTCCCGTATATATATATATATATATATATATATATATATATATATATATATATATATGTGTGTGTGTGTGTGTGTGTGTGTGTGTGTGTGTGTGTGTGTGTGTGTGTGTGTGTGTGTGTGTGTGTGTGTGTGTGTGTGTGTGTGTGTGTGTGTGTGTGTGTGTGTGTGTGTGTGTGTGTGTGTGTGTGTGTGTGTGTGTGTGTGTGTGTGTGTGTGTGTGTGTGTGTGTGTGTGTGTGTGTGTGTGTGTGTGTGTGTGTGTGTGTGTGTGTGTGTGTGTGTGTGTGTGTGTGTGTGTGTGTGTGTGTGTGTGTGTGTGTGTATCTATACACACATACACATACCCCTTATTTGTACATACATAGGACGGCCCATGCCATCGTTCGTGACAACGCTCAAACTGCACATACACTGCACACTTATACTTATATGGGACCCCGCATGACATCGTTCGTGACATCGCTCACAATGCACACACATATACACACTTATACATACATGGGTCCCCCGCATGACATCGTTCGTGACATCGCTCACACTGCACACACATATACACACTTATACATACATGGGACCACCCATGACATCGTTCGTGACATCGCTCACACTGCACACACATATACACACTTATACATACATGGGTCCCCCGCATGACATCGTTCGTGACATCGCTCACACTGCACACACATATACACACTTATACATACATGGGACCACCCATGACATCGTTCGTGACATCGCTCACACTGCACACACATATACACACTTATACATACATGGGTCCCCGCATGACATCGTTCGTGACATCGCTCACACTGCACACACATATACACACTTATACATAAATGGGTCCCCCCATGATATCGTTCGTGACATCACTCACACTGCACACACATACACACTTATACATACATGGGACCACCCATGACATCGTTCGTGACATCGTTCACACTGCACACACATATGTATGTGTGTGTATCTATACACACATACTCATACCCCTTATATGTACATACATAGGACGGCCCATGACATCGTTCGTGACAACGCTCAAACTGCACACACACACACACATGCACACTTATACTTATATGGGACCCCGCATGACATCGTTCGTGATATCGCTCACACTGCACACACATATACACACTTATACATACATGGGAGCTCCCATGACATCGTTCGTGACATCGCCCACATTGCACACACATATACACACTTATACATACATGGGTCCCCGCATGACATCGTTCGTGACATCGCTCACACTGCACACACATATACACACACTTATACATACATGGGTGCCCGCATGACATCGTTCGTGACATCGCCCACATTGCACACACATATACACACTTATACATACATGGGTCCCCGCATGACATCGTTCGTGACATCGCTCACACTGCACACACATATACACACACTTATACATACATGGGTGCCCGCATGACATCGTTCGTGACATCGCTCACAATGCACACACATATACACACTTATACATACATGGGTCCCCGCATGACATCGTTCGTGACATCGCTCACACTGCACACACATATACACACTTATACATACATGGGACCACCCATGACATCGTTCGTGACATCGCTCACACTGCACACACATATACACACTTATACATAAATGGGTCCCCCCATGACATCGTTCGTGACATCGCTCACACTGCACACGCATATACACACTTATACATACATGGGACCCACATGACATCGTTCGTGACATTGCTCACACTGCACACGCATATATACATGGCAGTTGCACTTTCGAATGTGAAAACCTGGGGGGGGGAGTGAACGCATGCCACCATACTCTTCTCGCACACATAACATTAGCCTGCGCACGCACACAACACATAAGTATGACACACCTGCCCCACCTTTGCACATACCCTCTCACTTCAACTGACATCACCCGCCCCCCTGCCATTGCATGGAAGGGTGACCCTTTATTTTGTCCCCTTATTCCTTTGGAGTGTTATCGTTTTTTCCGTCTGTCCTCCATTTCTATACCAAGTTACCTGATTGCAAATTTAGACATAGTTTTAAACTTTGATCCTTGTTACTAAAAGTGCCGTTGTCTATCTGGATTTCTGATTTAGCCTTTTTGCGGTGAATTTATTGGTAGTTAATCATTATTTGGTGTAAATTTTGCCATCTCCCACGCTCTTTCGGCTCCAGTCAAGGTCAGCTTCTAATAAATTTCACCGCATCGTTCGTAAGGAATTTCCGGAAATCTACGAGCCGACTGGGCAGATCTCTCCTTAGCATTATCTTTCTTTTCACCAGCCCTAGTATTGAGTGTATGTCAGAGGTGTTTGATACCCTTCAACATGCATTACGTAACTACAAATTCTATTTTGTAGACTTATTTCTCTGTTTCTTAAACATAAGTCGCACCCAGTTCACGTCCATCAAATTTAGTCATCAGATTGAAATTTGAGGCGGAAGCTAAGGATTATTTTCTGAACACGAACATGACAAGGATTTGCGATATCTAATTAAATAGGTTAACTTAACAGATCCTAGTCATAATGGTAATCAACTGGGATTTTCCTGTTATTAGCTGACCATTTGCGTGATCACCTGCTTTTTAACTAAAACATTAAAACAAATATTTGTCAGTTATAATTAAACTCAAGAAAAGGCACACACTTCAAAATTTAGATTGAGTGATCGACCAGTGATACCTAAGTGAGGCTTTATTTTCTATTATGCAATAAATTTAGATTACACTATGTATATATATATATATATATATATTCCTATAGTTCCAGAGATAATTCATGAAACTAAGGGTACAACCTAGCTTCAGCTCGCTTGCATAATCGCTTGATCTTAACATGTACACGATATTTGTGGAATAGATCAACTAGGATTTTTCTCGGGCACAGTTATTCCGTGATGATAATATAGCTACAACAAACCCATTGCTATATCCGCTGTATTCGGAAAACAAATAAAGAGAAACTCCTAAAATAGAAAATATGGCATTTTGCACTGTGCATTTAACATAATTGTGCTTTACTTTCATTTAGGACTTTAGTATTGCTATATAGAAAGGTGCCAATATAATCAAAAGAAAAGTAAATAACGAATATTTACGATGTTCATTCAAAAATTTTCATTAGTGCACAACTGTCAAGAAGAAATGAAAAAATTACAGTAACAAAGGCAATTAAAGCATATTTTACATCTCACAAATCTCAATCTTTCGCATTATAGTGACTCTAATCCCATAGAATTTGTTCCATTTGCACAGTGATTACTCTATACATACGTTCAAACTGTTCATTTTTAACTCTAGAATTTCAGGAAAACTGACGTTCTATTTCGAGACAATAGCAGCAAAGCTAATAAGATAAAAGCTTTAATTTGAAACAGTTGCCCACAGGCATCTTGATAACCGTACACGTGCACGTACAGATAATCAGGGCAGAACCTTTAGGAAAATTATTATTATTAGTTATGTCCTGAACACATTAAAGCTCAACTGGCTCGAATGTTACTGTTAGTCTTGAGATAATTAGTAGAATTAAGCAAAAATTCGTATTTACTATAAAAAGGAGTAGTACTGTTCTGTATCCTTTCTAGGGTTGTACCCGGGCCGTGTAGCAGGCTTCGGGCCCAGTGCCGGGCCCGGGCCGGGCCACCCGGTTTAGGCCCGGGCCCGGAAATTTTTGTGTTGGGCCCGGCTCTGGCTGAAAGCCCGGCCCGCTACCGGGCCCGGGTTTAGAGAGGCCGGGCTCACCGGGCTTCCGGGCCCACCGGGCCTGCCGAGCTCAGCGAGCCTACCGGATTCATCGTGCCTGCCTAACTCAGTTTGCGAGTCTAGGACTTTGAGCCGGGCCTATTAGCGACTAGCTGGCCCGGGCTTCGGAGTCCGGGCCTATCACCGGGCCCGAGGATTTAAAGCCGGGCCAAGGAGCAGGCCCGGACTTTGGACCGGGACTGGTAGCGGGCTCCGTGTTTTGATTGGGCTCCGGGTCTAGTAGCGGGCCCTGGGCTCCGGGCCCGACCCGGTCAATTTGTTATCGGAACAACCCTTATTCCTTCCCAAACGCCGAGCCTTTTGTATTAATAGAAGTCTTTTGCTTCTACGACAAAACAAGCACTGCAAATCGGCTTTAAATCCGAACCACATTAGGTATAATGAATTAATGGATCTTTCCAGGATAACCCCCAGGCCCAGATTCCGCAAAACTTTACCAAATGAGCTGAAATTTGGTATGGGTATGTTTTCGACCACGCTGAGTTCAAATATCGGAAAATTTTTCGATTTCACGAAATTTGATTTTTTCGATTCGTAAGGGGGGCCAAGAAGGACCGCAAATTTTTTGTTTTCGATTTTGCTGCAAAGTTCTATTCTGAGCTTTTCGTTAGCTTAGTATAAGCTAAAGATTTAAGCTTAAGATGTAAGCTTATACTGAGCTAACGAAAAGCTGAATCGAAAAATGGATATCAGATTCGTGTTGTGCGACCTCAAATCCCCGGAATACAGCTTTTCAGCAAAATCGAAGACAAAAACTTTTTTGGTTCCCCTTGGTCCCTCTTACAAATCGACAAAACCGAATTTCGCGAAATTGAAACATTTTGCGATCTTTCAGCTCAGCGTGGTCGAAAACATACCCATACCAAATTTCAGCTCATTTGGTCAAGTTTTGCGGAATCTGGACCTGGGGATTATGCTGAAAAGATCCGAATTAATTTCAGTTTTGTTATATAATGTTAAAATGATTGATCACACGTTAGGGTGTTGTAGCAAGACAAGCATATATATGCCCTTTGCCATTCAACAAAAAGGAAGCAGTTTAAATTGAAATAATCTTCTTAAGCTTTCCCATTAAGGATTGCTCTGTCATTGTGAAAGTCTTTAACTTTTGAGAGGGGGACTCCACTCCGCAGCACCACATAGAACATAACCATTCAGTAGTTTGAATAAAGTAGAGAAGTGAAAATACGGCAAAAATCAAAATTTTCCTCAATGAAGTATTCTCCCCACAAATACATCGGAATTGACCTTGGTATCAAAATTTTATGACAATAAATTGTCAAATAAAAACCCTGATGCCAAGTTTGCAAAACCGACGGTTAGGTCTTTTGATGCGAGGGCCAACATCTGCAATGGAACCGGGTAACCGGGTTACCGGGTCGGTTCTGATTTGCAATTGTCTTTAAAAATTTATCTTGCACTTCACATTTTCGCGGCTTGAGGTTCGTTTAATGTGGTCTCTCGCAGAATATTGTTTAGTCACATTGGTTTGCCTTATTATATACTGTACTGCGTAGATCTGTTTAGAACCTATTCTTTTGCATATTATTGTTACCAACAGAATAAATATTGAACATAACTGATTAAGTTTCGCAATGTAAGTAAAAACCAAATTTTAAAAACCCCCAGCGTAAGGTTTAAGGTTTTTCCTTTCTTCTAAGTGGGACATAGTGCAAAATTTTTTGGACGGATAACTTATTGGTTCTGACATTTACTTCCACCTTCGTTTACTAAATGCCGCCGTCTCGTTTTAATTTTTCATAAACTTTGAACAAATGCTCCCCATAGTCATTCTTTCACCACCGTTGGTGGTGAATCAAGGAAGTAAAAAATTAGCTGTTTTTTGGCAAAATCAACATTTTTTCAAATGTTTTGGATTTGTTGGAAAGCCGGGTCACCGGGTCACGGGTAAAGTCTAAGTGACCCGGTTCCATCATTGGAAAACACTATTGTTGCAGCTAGGACAAATACAACGCCCTAATTATGTCTTCATTGCCCTATCCTCGCTCCGTACCATTTGTGGCTTGCATTTCCAAAAGCAAACCTAAAAGTAACAGAAACTCTTTTGAAGTTGTCTTTATTGAACTTGTTGTTGGGAGCCTGATTCTAAAATTGTAATTTTCTTTTTAACCAATGTCAGTTTAAATCTTTGGATTTCGTTAATCCTTGATTCAATATTAATGTTATTGTTGATTCGACAGTCAATTGTTGTGCAAATTTCCTAATAAATATCGTAATTAATAAATTTAATTGTTTTGCATTTGAGTTTAAAAAATTTTAAATAATCATCCACACACAGTCCACAACTCGTTCATCCTTGTCTTCCAAAGCAAATGCAGTATACTAGGAGAAGCTAGGCAGTGATTGAGTAACTCTCCTACACATCGAGGGTTCTGTTTGGTATAGTCATTTCCTGAATTTTTTAGAGAAAAGCTAATCTGAACGACCACCGGGTATTCTTATCCCGCTGGACCTAGTCGAAACTAACAAAAATTTGTCACTAGCAATATCAGGTCGGAAGCATTAGTCACTAAGGCAAAACTTGAGCACCCACGGAACGCGTAAAACTCTCTGTGTGACTTATGTAATGTGCTTACCTTTGACCCTTTTCTTGTAAACTAATCTAGTGCCTCAGGAAATTATTAATCTATAATAATCTATAAAGTATATCTGATGAACAGCTGCTTAATTGATTTCTAACTGTACGGATACCCTCAGTTAGATTCTGGGTTCTGTCTTTATGTATTATTTAATAGGCTTTCATTTTCCTATCATTAATTATTAAAATGAGAGCTAACCGATATAAAGGAACAAGTGCCCAGGATCATGACAATACTTTAATAGATCATCTGATTATTTTTACTATATATTTATTTGGATTTAGATTTAGACTTGCAGCCTTTGCAACCAGTCCAGTCTAATAGATAACTCTCATTTGTCTTCCCTACTTCTCAATCCCTAACCTCACAGGTTCACTACATACTCATTATTTTCCTGGATACTTGAGGTTACTTTGTGTTTGCAAAGTTTAATGCTAGAATGTATAAATTCCTTGAAAAATCCAATGAAAATGATATTTCATGCCTCTTGCTTCCATCAAAACATGTTGAGAATACACTCAGTGAGGCTCCGCAGAAAAAGACAAATGAAAAATTGACTTGACGAATTCTATTTTTATTACTTTTCAACTGATTCTCAACGCTATCATAAATTAGTCTCGTAAATAAATTCGTTAGAGTCTCGTTCATCATTCCAATAATAGCATCATTTCTTCAAGTCTTCAACTGTAATAGAGCATAAACTTGTGCTCTGCACAACGAGTGCGCTCAAAATTATGGAGATTCTGATAGATAGATTCTGACGATACATACACGGACACGCAGTACTGGGCTTTCTGGCAGCATAGTAAATTAGTTTCAGTCAAATTTGAGTTCGTCTACATGTAGGAAGTTACATTTTAAGAGTTAAATAATGATGCTAGGGCTAAAGATTAATACAGCAATAATCGGAAAGAGGAAAACCAAATTGTTTGCCTTTTGAAAGTTTGTTAGTATTCTTTACTAATACAAAAACAAGAAATGTCCTCTTACATAGAAAAAAATGGTCACAGCTTGCCAATTTGAATTTTATTTTTAGTTTACATTAATTCCACCTTAACATCAACTTCTAAAATGGACACTGATTACTGGACCTGGTCAATAGCGTTTGTGTCTGCAGGTAGCATAATTTCATTAGCTGGAGTAATTGGGAATATTTTGGTGAGTTGAACCTTAACCTAAGCAAAGCTACTGTATTTGGCAGAACTGCGTGCATAAACTTCTGAAAATAGTTAGATATTAAAAATAATAATAATAATTATGATAATAATAATAATAATAATAATAATAATAATAATAATAATAATAATAATAATAATAATAATGAACCAAGTTCTTTTGAATATTTTGAACGATTTCCAAAAACATATTGTTTCCCTTCAATTGTGCTTGAATCAATTGAATTTTCCCTTCAATTGTCCTTAGCTTGTAATGGTAATATTGTGGTTAAATGATTCATCAACAGGTATATATATTTTTGTTTTTGGAGTCAGTGCAGTAAAATGAATGATTGATTATTGGCTTTGACTACTGTTGTTTTCGTTTTCAGACAATTTGCACATTGCTGCTCTGGAAAGACAACCGGGTGCCACAAAATGCTTTTCACGTGAGCCTAGCGTTTGCTGATCTCACGGTTGCCGGTATAATTTCGCCTTCAGAATATATGGGTTAGTAAGTTAATTTTATTTAGAAGACATGCTTGACATCAAATACAAGTGCTAATATATATGAACGAGTACAGTAGCTCACCCGAAAACAATGGCAACTATTCTGCGTCAGTATTTCCCTTCCCCTCAAACATGTATATATATGTTCTAAGCTGATCTAATTCTGCCAAAATGTGATGACTGGGATGTGGTGGCTGTCATAGTAGCAGTAATAAATAGTAAATAGGTATATAAACCTTTCATATCTACGTAAATTTATCTCCCTTGTCAAAAGACATCAGCGGACATTTCGTTCATTTCCCCGGTGGAGACCGACTGGGATGAGGTGGCTGTAAAAGTGTGCTTGTAGGTGTAGCAACGTTTCACCGTTTGTTGCTGAAATCCTGCTTGTTATTGTTTGTTCCAGGTGTTATATTTGGAGAAAAGTTTTTCAATGATCGCTACATTCTATGTGCTGTATTGAGCACAATCTGTGCTCCTGGTTGCATGGCATCGATGCTAAGTATGGCATGGATAGCAGCTTGCAGGTCAGTTTCAGTCGGTCATTTAGATGACTTTCACAAATTAGAAATTCTATATAATTTTGAAAGGCTTTGTTTAATATGGGACTTTTTGCAGCTCTGTCTGCGTTTATAGCTCAAGCGTTGTCTCCACAGTAACGGTACGTTCCTGGTTTTTATGCAGGATTTGGGCATTGCAGGCTCGCTAATGCGGAGACCTGAAAAATTGAAATACAGGTGCGATATTAATAACAAGGAATGAGGATTCAGTTCAGAAAAATTCAAAGTTAATAATTGTGACTGAATATTGTTGACATAATTGCCTGCAGTTCTTTATTACAGCTTTCAACTAAAATAATAAATTTTTATAGATACTTCTATATTTGTGAGCACAACAAATTCTCAAAATATTTTTCCTGGAAGCTTATTGCTTGTTACTTGGTGATAACCTATTGCATCTGTTTACTGGTACAACTTCCAAACCATATCGGATGGGGTGAGATTAAATTCAATCGCGGATTCAGAATGTGTACTATTGACATGACAAACCATTCGTATAGTGTATTTTATGGATCCTGTATTTTGGTAGCCATAGGAATAGCCTTCATTTTTTATTACCGAATTTATAAAACGATTCGAAAAAGCTCAGCTTCTCAAGCATTGATTGTCGGCAGAAAACTGACCGAATCTGACAGAAGAGTTCGAGATGAATGGCGAATAATTAAAACTTCTTTTAAGGTTTTTGTTTCGCACCAGGTAGCGTGGACACCACTGTTTGCATTGTGCGTAATCGGCATAAATGATGCACGAAACGTTCCAATTCCTGTGTTTTTCTTTGCAGTGACCTTAGCACATGGAAACAGCACTGTAAATTTCTTCTTGTTTTTCATTGATAATGAAAAGTTCAGAAAACAGTTTCTGAAAACAGTACGTCGGCTGTTATGTTGTAAAACACCTGTTTCGCCACAAAAACCTCACCACACTTTAACGAGAGTAAATACGTTGACGGAGAAATTTCAACTGCACACCTTGCCGTCAAGTGCAGCTGGTGACCGAAAAGTTGGGAACGTCATGTCCTGATTCCATGTATCTTGATCATTCGTGAACTTACATTCAATTTGTTACGTTTGTATTTAGTAATACTGTTTGAGAAATTGAAGCAACTAAATGTGATTCTTGTATTTCCTTTCTATTGGATTATACCAAATAGAACTAACCACGTCATTGTACTTTATAAATAAATAATTGAAATAAAATTTGAAACGCCGAAGGCCTTCCAGCGGAATTTGACCTAGCATCCTCCCGTTTACGAATTTTCTGCTAACCAATGGAGGCCGCAATCGCAAGATAACTGGGATTCTAGCCAACCGAGTAATTGAGTATCCCTGGACAAACATACATAATATCAAGGGAGCCAAAATAAAGCTTTTAATTACCTATTTTACTCTGCTTATTTGTAGTCAGTGAGCAGTTTGCGTATTTTTTACACCTTCAAGAGTTAGACGAAACTGCATATAATTTGAATATGTGAGGAAATGGGAAAGCAAAGAAACTGAAAGCTCAAAACAAACTGAAGCTATTTTTCACAATATATGACAGCTGTAGGAAGCTAAATGTTTTGTGGGTTTGATTAGTGACCAGAGTTTGATCAGCTGTCTGTATCACTTCGCACAGTAAATAAAATACTCCAAAATTGATTCAGTAAATTAAGCCCAAGTATATCAAAAAAAGTAAACCAAAGACTGACCAAACAATCTTGGAATCGAACCTTGAGCGGCTGCCCTGCCCTGAGCTCACATTTGAAGTTAGCTTTTATTTTGCTATTATCATTATTATCCATTAAAATCTAGTATTATCTATTAAAAAGTATATATTTTAAGAAACCTTTTCAGGAGGAAAACATAACTTTCGGCCATATCCGGTTGCCGGATACAAATTAAAAATCGATTCGTTTCTGGCAGATCAGTGCTAAACAGCTCTTACTCTAGTGTGTTAGTCCTTGGCCCAAAGCATTTCCAAAAACCGGGCCGTACCCTGTTTACGTCCGGTAATCCTTGTCTAGGTTCCAAAAGCTGTACAGTAAGAAGGGCTAGTTATACAGTTCGCTGATTAAATTTTGGATTCCATAGGTCCAAATAAGTAGGTGCACGATATTTGAACCAAAATTGCATGATCTGGTCGTGGATTTCGGATCCGGTCCGAAATAAACAGCAAAATGGTTTTGGCGGGCTGGAGCCGACAAACCTAAGAAATGATCGTATTTGGCAAAAATAATTGCTTGGAAGGCTACTTACATTTTGCCAGTGGGAAAGCAATAAAATATCCGATTTATTTGCATTTCCTGCTTATTTCGGACCAGTCTGACCACAGATCACGCAATTTTGGGTCGAAGCGGACAGCATTTTGCATAACTGCTTATTTGGACCCGATGAATTTAAAAATCTAATCAGCGAACCTGTACAGCTAGCCAATTTTGTTGTCTGTCCAGTTTTTAGAACCTAGACATCCGGTTATCGACGACCCGAGTTTTTTTTAAATATTTTGGATCATGGAATAACACACCAGAGTTGTAGTTGTTGGAGTTGTTCAGCCTTAATCTCCCGGAAATAAATAGATTTTTTGGAATTAGTATCTGGCAACAAGATTATACCCGCGCTTCTGAGTTCAGTGGATTTTTCTCCACCGCAGAGCTTTTAAAAATATATACTCCACATATGCTACTTCAAAGAATGAATTTGGGCAAACGCACAAAATACCTTTCCAAGATTTTTGGTAATACCTTAGCCTAATTACTGCATTAATAGATTACACTACTAATGACCAATGGCCGATTATTAATGATCAATTTGTTTGTACTAAACGCTGCATTTGCTGATACAACGAAAGCTACCAATCGTGTTACATTAGCCAGCCAGACGCAATGCTGCAATGCAATGCAATGCAATTAAAAACTAATGCTGAAGAAGCCATACTTATCAAACTGTAGAGGTCTGCATGATTTTGAATTCGGAGTCATTATTTGGATACACGTTAACGGTTCTAAGAGTTAAGGCCCGATAACGGATGTGGCTATAGAAATTTCTGGAACGCAGATTTTCCGTAAGAAGTGAGATTGCTGGCGCAGAATTTAGAGGGAGTAAATTGCAGTGGAAACCTTTATTTTAAGATTTATTCCTAATGTGTAACTGTAATTGTGTAACTAATGTATGACTATGTATGAATGTAAACTTGTTATCCGTTACCCACATTTTCATTGTTAAGTGAAGGTGTTTCTGCTTATACATTCAAGCGGGAAGGGCTGCTGAATTTGTATTTTAATAATATAATCAAACGACGCTAATAGTAAGTCAGATCCAGCTGAATGAAATACATAATAACTTCTCTGTGCATAGAGGAATGAAAAACGATAAATAATGAAAATAAATGGGTAGGTCGCTCATTTGCAGAACGCAGAAACAAATATGCATAAATTTACAACAAATGACAAAAACGGAAATAAGCTGTTCGGAATACCTGAAATTAAAATAAGTACGAATAAATAAGCATACAAACTAAATAAATTTAATTTAATAACTTGGCTAAAATTTGATGGAATTGACCTAGCTAACGTTGGTTTTTCTTATCTAGTTTTGTTGTACCTAACTTTGCACAGAGTGTAAAGTTCTGCATTTACTTTTGTTACTTTTGTTTTGCTGTGTAGCAGAGTTGCCCAGTTTTGCTATGACTTACGAAATTTAATTAGTTGCAATAAAACCTTAGTATAAGCCAGTCGGTTTCAGTTTAGAGATTTGCAACAGAATAAGAAAGAAAAAATAATTTGTATTTGCCAATTTCAATAGTTAGCACCTGCCAGTCAATTTAAAGTTCTGAGGACTAACTCCAACAGTCACACGTTTCGTTCGACTTGTGTCCAGCTTCTGTTGTTCTACTTGTAACACCGTTTGATTTCTTGTAAGTTTCAAACGTATGACACAAATATGACTGTAGGCTAGATGGCAAATGCAAAAACTATTAAAATATAAATATCAATTTAAATTCATATTTAATGAAGGTAACGCAGATTTCAATAATCCTTTGGCACGTAGCCGTCGTCACCTGACCTGACTAAAGGTGCTGCAGCTCCCACTTGATTTTGTTTCAATTTTTAAGATGATTGTTTATTATGATGATGATATATTGATATATTGTTTATCATTACAATAATAATATATGCTTGCTGATAAAATATATATTATGGCACAAAAGAAGTAAACGCGAAAATAACCGGTCATTAAGAGAAAGATTACTTCAAGCTTATTTTCTCTTCTTTCATACTGAATATTACAGCGTAGGCTTCTTCAGTTTTCACAAGGATAAAAGGGCTCAATTTTCAATAGCATACTTTTCAAGCCCTAGTTCCTTGTTTTCCGCTTCTTCCAACAGCATTTCTTTCAGTCTCCGCTTTGAAATAAAATACCTTCGGGATTGAAGTGAAATTACAGTTATTAGTCTGTGTTTGTTCTTTTTGCTCACGCATATATTTTCCTCTTCTTTTTATTCGTTTCTTTTCTGTTCACATTCTTTGTTGATGCGTTCACAATTTAATGTTTGTGTAATGTTATTGTAGTTTTAACACCACTACTGCATTGTCCAATAGTGGGATGAGAGAAAAACAAAAAGTGGCGAAATAAGAGGGTGAAGTAAAAGATCAGGGTCTCGGCGGGGATGACAAAAGTAAAACCCATTGACTCAAAATTTGGTCTTAGGTTTGGGAAGATACAGAAGTTTTCGTAGACGATTGCCAGCGTGTATTCAGCAAGAGTAGTGCAGCAAACGTTTTGAAATTACAGCAAAAGTTTTCCAGGCCGACCCTGACCTCACCCAGTTTTCGAATTGGGCCTCTGCCCGGGCTCAGCCCTGCTCGACGGCACAACTCAAAATTATAGTCACAGTATTCGCGCGCTTAAGAGAACACCCACTTAAGAGAGCATGTTCACTTAACCCTTTTTTATGCCCGCGGCGGCCATTTGGCACAAGTGCTGATTTTTGGCATCTTATTTTTGGGACAGGGTCCAGTTGCCGGTTGGCAGTCTCGGTATTTGCTCCTTGTTTCTTCAACACGTCCACCCTATTTTGGGAGAATATTTCGGGACATGCTTGAAAAAACTAGTTTCTATAGAATTCCGCCGGCTATGAAAATTTTGACGATTTCAAGCCCTGTTCGAGCGCTGCATTCAAGCATATCCGGAGCCGGCTATAGTTCGTCAGCGGAAAAGTCGTCTGACGAGGTGATGCGGGAGGTGATGTGCATTAAAATAACGTATAGTTTACTCCATCATAGAATCAACACTTGCACCTAGAAATCAATTTATTGCTTTTCTGCAATGAAAGTTTAGCAAAATTCGTACTTTTCCCGACTTTGGCGGCTTCTAGCTTTTTGTAGGTACATTGGAGACAAAAAAGTTGCATTCAAAAATGTAGAGAATTTAATTCTCAATCGATTCGTGGCAGTCCCATCTCTCTAGGTGCTCTCAGTAAATCATGGCATCCAATAACGTAATTGGTCATTTCGAGTTGATTTCCCCGAGAAGTCTTGGGCAGAAAAGGTTTAAGTGAGCATGTTCCCTTAAGTGAAATCAGAAAAATATACTGAAGCATAAATTGAAAAACTGCCTTTGAAAGTTGAAATTCTAGCTTTTCACGACAAAATATACCGAATATACCACAAAACGTGACAATAGAAATTAATTATGATATAAAAATCAAAGTACGACTGCCTCTAAGTGGTACTGGACATTAACCCAAGCGAACATGTTCTCTTAAGGGGGGGGCGACTAAAATGGAGGTGCCTCAAATTTCTTGGATCGGTTTCGTTTTTTGCATGAATATACACCATGTGCGTGGTCAAAAAATACTTGGTAGTTGGTTCTTGGCTGGCTCTCAGTAGCTCGCCAGGCACCCGACAACTAGCCCGAACCCCCCGCTTTTCGTGACATCCATTATAAATACTAAAAATTTCTCTGCTGTTTGATTCAATGAAAACATCTACGCTTTGGCACCCTGAAAGAAGACATATTGGATAATATATACATAGCATTGGCTTTGCTGTAACCCTAACGGTTAGAGAGCAATACTATCCTAAACTTGAAGAATCGCCCAAAATTTGGAAAATTTTGGCCGCCGAATCAAAAAATTCAAATCTGGTAGGATTCCGGAAGCTGAAATTTGGTGTGAACATACACTCCATAGGTCTACAGAGTTATGCCAAATATGAAGGAATTCTGTTCAGGCATTATAGTTTTATTTCACTTGAAACATGAAAAAATGCCAATTCTGGTCAACTTCAAACAGCACTTCAAGGTGTTCTAGCTTGACAACTCTGACAGATTTGGCTCAAATTGTACTGATTTGTAGCCTTACTGACCCTACCACAAGAACATAAATTTCAACATGCTTCCGTCATAAACAGATGCATGGGTGATACTTTGATTACTCCGTTGAATGCAAACTCAACTGCCTGACCAGCACATTATTGTAGCGCTTGTACAGCCTCCCAAACGAAAAGAAAATAACCGTATACAGTTGGTAGGCAACGAAATACATGTGAACAAATGATTTTACCCGGTACAAACGTTTTCTCAACGTAATCAAGACATTTATGATAAGGCAAAGTGAAGGTCAAAGAAGGGAGAAGATGGATATTTAGAGCGTGGTTAAGTGGCAGGAATTAAGGGGTTATATAAACCAAATAAATATATTTATATATGTGCTTTCGTATATTCATCACTCGCGGTTGCGGATGCATTATCATTTCCAGAATCGGCAACAAACTGGCTTATTGGAGCACATGGACTGATACTGTAAATATTAAACAAAGGTGCACAATACATATAAAACACAACGAGATGGGATTGTGGGTTACAATTTGTCATAAGTGGTGTGGTAGTAATAAGTATACGAATTAGACGTAATTTGTGTTGTTATATGATATGAATCAGAGTCTTTCGGCCCTAATCCCTTAGACTCTGACGGATGCAAGACCTAAGAATGCAAATTGGTAAGATATAATAAACACACTTAGGGGTCACGAACTGAATTGGAAACACATGCGCCAGAGCGCGTAGGACCGGAATGAGTCATCGTCAGAGGGATTCAGCAGATAAAAGTTGCAATTATGTTATAGAAGTCTTCTGTCTTTTGATTAGAAGGCGAAATCTACTGGTTGGGCCAGCCTCTATAAGACCTCATTCATTCCGATCACATCTTTAACTATTATTGTGTCTGAAGTTAGGGTCTGTCAGTGCTGACAGAGAATTTAGGTTGACAGATTAGAGAATACTATGTATTGCCGGCTGTGCCAGGATTCCATATGCCGGCAACGCCGGGGTTACACGGTGGCATAGTCATAGTCAGATTACATAAAAAGGCCGGCAATGCCGGGATTCCGATTAGGTGGATCAATTTGGTTTTAGGTTCGAATGTACATTTATCAGTTGTTTAACGTAGTTCCGTTTTTGATTGTTTTTATTTGGTTTAATTTGTATTTTCCACTGATATTTGTATCACTGTATATTGTGTTATATAGTCCATCTTTTATAAACCTATTGGAATATCCTCTTATATGTAACATACTAGTAGCAGCCTGGGTGCATTGCATAAAGTCTTTTTCGCTGTCACATATACAAGAGTATCTTATTATTTGGTTTTTGATTGTATTCATTATAATGGTGTTAGAGATGTTGGAGGTAGCGGAGGAAAATTTATATGTAGTGAAAGTGAAATCATCCCGTTTATCACATAATTTTGATACGAATTTACCGTTGGAAATTTTTATATTAAGATCTAGAACATGGGCTTCTTGATTGGAGGAGTTAATTTTATTTAGTGCTAATTCCGGTGGGTACGTACATTTAGATATTATGTTGAATATATCATTATCGTTGGTTAGAGTTATATCATCAATTAATCGAAATGGATGTTTTAGATTTAATAGCGTAGATTAGCAATGGAGGGGACAGCATTGCTACCCATAGGTAGTGTTTGAGGCCGGCCGGCCTAAGCCGGCCGGCGGCCGGCTTGTTTCTGTATAATATAGTTGTATTCCAGAAATTTACAAAATAGAGAAACTAACCGTAAAATGGACTCCAAATCTAGTTATCTAGTTATCTAGCTAATTTTCTATGCTATGCTGTGCTATTTTCTAAGATAACATTCGAAAATAAATATCTTACAAGTTATAATACTGTACTGCAAATTGCTTTAGGCCGGTAGCCGGCCGGCCGGCCGGCCGATGGGCTCGGCCGGGCCGGCCGGTGAAACCCCGGCCGGCCTCAAACTCTACCCATAGGTATCCCAATTATCTGTTTAAACATTTTATTACCACAGGTAAAGTATAGGTTGTCTAGAATGAATTTAATGTGTTTGCATAATAGTTCAGAAGTTCATAATAGTTCGTGTAAGTGATCATATATGGTATTATGGTGCAAGTTTGCATAAAGTAGTAGTGCTAGTAGGTTGGCTAATGTTTTTAAGGTGATTTGTTTCTGATTTTTATAATACATTGCATGTTTTTCAGTTCTATTTTGGTGGAATTTATAACAGAATCCGCCCATTTATTTCATGCAAATCTGTCTATAACATAACCGTATAAAATAAACATACATACAAAATAACTACAGTTGGTAAGCAACGAAATACATGTAAACAAATGAATTTTACCCGGTACAAGCGTTTTCTCAACGTATCAAGACATTTATGATAAGGCAAAGTGAAGGTCAAAACCTTCAATTCAGTGGTCCTTTTAAACAATGAAATTTCAGTTTTTCGAAAACAACTTGAAATAAATGGCAAATACGCCATTGCACCGAAAAGAAAAGTTGTTCAGAATGACGAAAGCTATCGATTGATATACATATTATGCATATTGGACAATCTTCAAAATTCCGTTTTTGCCGGTTTTTGCCACTTTTTTCATGTTTTAAGTGGGATAAAACCATTTCGCCTGGATAGAATTCCTTCATATTTGGCATAATTTTGCAGACCTGTGGGGTGTATGTTCACACCAAATTTCAGCTTCCGGGGTCCTACCAGATTTGAATCTTTTGATTCGGCGGCAAAAATTTTCCAAATTTTGGGCGATTCTTCAAGTTTAGGATAGTATGGCTCTCTAACCGTTAGGGTTACAGCAAAGCAAATGCTATGTATATATTACTCTATATGTCTTCTCTCAGGGTGCCAAAGCGTAGATGTTTTCATTGAACCAAACAGCAGAGAAATTTTTTAGTATTTATTGTGGACGTCACAAAAAGTGATGGGGTCGGACCAGTTCTCGGGTGCCTAGTGAGCTACTGAGGGCTAGCTAAGAACGAAGGACCAAGTATTTTTTGACCACACACATGGTGTATATTCATGCAAAACATGAAGCCGATCCAAAAAAGTTTTGGCAAAAGTTTAGTCGCCCCTCCCCTTAAGGTGTTGGTATCGTTTCGTGCAGTGCTTTTGTGGTGATTTTTAAAACGCTATAACTATCGCTATTTTGGGAGTTAGAAAGAGCTTTATACATCATTTTAAAGCTTATAATCAGGACATTACGAAACTATTAGAATTAGCAAAAAATTAGCAAACGTTTTCTGACATATCGACTATACAGGCCAAACAATTTTGAACATCGATTTCTCAAAACTGTACAAACGGCCAAACGTTCTTTTTGTGCCATGATATGAAGGACATGTGGGCCGAGAGACGTTTTTTGGATTTGGCTCAGCAGGTCGTAACGGCGGAGAAAATCGGCCAAATGCATGGTAACACAAAATTTCGCAACTTCATATTGAGTTTTCCTACTACTCGTTACGTTTAAGCCCATACCAAGAAAAACGCCCTCCGCAGAAGTGCAAATTTCACTATGCCAAAAATGTCCGGAATCCGTCGAGTAGTTTTGAGAAATCGATGTTTAAAGCGAAATAATCGCAGTCTTGTCAAAATGGTTTTTCAGCCAAATCTCCAGCTCAAAGCAATGAACTCCAGCTAACAGTCATTGAAAAAATGTCCAATTAGAGTGTTTATCGTTTGAGTATAATTGAACCAAAATTGTCCGTACAATTTGGCAGGAATTTTGAATAAACTGATTTCATCTAAAATGGTAATTTCTAGACCTCCAAAATCGTTTTTGGTTTATCCTGACCTAACCGCTAGAAAAAACTCAATGATTGTAAAAGCAAAAATGTCCATCTTAACACCCTGTTTCCATGAATTGAAATCAATCCGGTGTTTCTACTGCCCTATACTACTCTACTGCTCTACTCAATTTCTTTTATTTACCCTATATTCTATTTACTTTTTAAGGCTAATATCTCCAAATCTTAAGTTAAGGTGTTACGTTTAAATACTGTGTCTGCCATGTTAAAGCATTGCTTGTGTGCATTTACGCTCGAAGCTTTTATGAAAATTGCATGTATTTTTGGTAACTGAGTTTATTTATATGAAACTCTATACATACAAGCAAACAAGCAATACGTTTTGCAAAAGGTTTTCAAAAGAGTTTCCGCTGAACGAATATTTTATTAAATTATAAACCTGCTGCGCAGTACTATTTTTATAAGTGAATAAAAGTTTGCTTAGGTATTGCAAAATATTGCGTAAAACATCGTGTAGTAATCTGTCTGCTAATGGAAGGAAAATAAGTTTTCGGTCCACATTTTAGCTTTAATTTACAATTCAGAAAGGAAACTATTGCATTGATTCCCTGCTATGAGAATTTATTACAATAGGCTTGCAGAGTTGCTCTGTTGGAAGAAGTAGTATATGTTATATACTACTGGAGGGCTTTATTTATTAGTCATCAGTGGTGGAATAAAATTCCGGTGTCGAATTCAACAGTCAGGTTCAACGCACAATTCCACATATGCGTAATTGCATGGACTAGAGAAAGAAGAGAAATCCATACAGAAATCCTTAAGGTGATGATTCCTTTTGTACACATCAACTTTGAACCCTTATTACTCATTAAGTGAAGTTAAGAGGAGTTAAGAAGTCATTTTTATATGGAAATGGAGCTTAACATTTTCTTTTTCTAATAAATAACTTTAGTTCTCGGAAACTGTTTTACTGCATTTTCGAAGTAATTTAATATTCCAGATTTTTTGCAGACTAAAGAAAACTTTTTCGTGAGCCGTCGGACACATCATTCGATTCCACTATCAAGCACCTTAATTATCATGAAACCGCTCTTCGTTATAAAGAAATTAACTAAAATGTATGCGCAACCTAGATTTTGCCTATTTTCCCCAATTTTGACAAGCGACCACTTTAGTTAGAAAGTAGCAATCGGGGCAACTAAAAAAGGGTCCCTAGGTATTTTTGTGTAAAACACGTCTAGTAAGTGGCAACCCTATAGTTTGCATAGTAAATGCTCCACAATCTCTGGAAAAAATTGGTCATGTTTTTGCAAAAACTACACTTTGTATGATAGCAACGTACGGGATAGCATTTAGCGACTACAGCGCCACGAATAGTCAACCTGGACGAGATCTTCATATTGACACCCTTAGTTTAATTTTACGGCTTGCGTAGCTCACGAAATGACGGATTATTTGATTTCTCCAAAAATGACAAATTTTCAACGCCAAAATAAGAAAATCAGCTATATCTCACTATAGAAAAAAGCTATTCTTCAAAGTTTTTCAAAGTTCTTCAAAAAGCAAAACTGTAGAGCTCAACAAGATCTTTCGAATGAATATAATCATATGTAATGAAAGGAGTTTCATAAAAAGGTCAAAAAATGAATTTCGAGAACTAAATGGCAAATAAAGAATAATGCGATCGTCAGTTGTGAAGGAGATGAAGAGTCTTAGTTTAGTAACGATTGATCTGATTGGAATTAATGCTTAAGTTATCCGATGTATTTTGTTATGTCTTGTCCTAAATGGCCAGAGTTGTCAGGTGTAAATTATTATTCATTCAAGTAGGGACTAAGATTTTCGATTTAGACACTAAATGAGTTAATAATGAAGGAAATCAAGTACGCAGTGGACACGAATTAATCAGGGTATTAGTATTGATGAGTAATGAAGGCTTAAACAACCTTTAATTGGACCAATCTCCTTATTAACACTGAAATTACAAATCTCAGTTAAAAGAGTAGTTACCTTTAACAAGTCCGAGATAGGACCCTTAATTCCCCTTCCTTCCGGTCGGAGATGCCTAATGACCGATTGTAAAAATGTTCCCCAATTGTTATTAGGGACATAAAAGAGTTTTTTATGTCTTCAATGTTGGAATTTAAGTGCCAATAAAGAACGTTAATACTGAAAATCATCGCAAAATAGCAAATTGTTAGAAGATGGTTCATTAATAGATATTGAACAGCTAAGTACGTAGTTAGATAGGGTTAATAAATGTTATTTAGCGATATTTAGTCAATATTTAGTTAAATTTTGTAATTTTGGTCCGAAATATGACTTGGGCTCATATGAAAGAGAATTTGATCCTGATTCGAAAAATGCAAACCCGACTTTTCAACTCCCAAAAATAAGAAAGTTACGAGCAAAAATGTTTTTATAAGATTACTTTTTGTTTCGTAATCTTATCACTCCAAAAAGGAGTGTTCTAAAAAGGTTATTTTATTCGGTTTGACTTAAGTCAAACCTTTCCTTTTTTATTGTCTAGGAGGTTGTCTACCTCCTAGACTACACCTTAGTCAGGTGTTGTTTTCTTTTCCTTTCTATTCTGCTAGGCCTCTTTGTTCTTGGGCCTAGCAGTTGTCCTCGCTTGAACTTTTGGCCGAGGACAAGGCCAATAAAGAAAGGGAAAGAAAATAGTAGTATCAGCTCAAGTCATATAAATTAGAGGGGGCTAATCTCCCTCATTAATAATATGAAAATTAATATGGATAGCTAGAATTAGGTAGATAGGTACGTAGTTTATGATGATGTAAGTTTTAACTTATAGAAAATTGTAGATAAGTGGTAATAATTCGACAAAGTTATGAAAATTCACGAATTTCTCCCTTCGGTTACCTTTATGTGTTAAAGAAAATTTCGCAAAGTTTCGCCGAGTTTCAGCACCCAAAATTTATCAAAAATGGGTCAGTTGGGGGGTAATAATTCCTAAATCTCATTAATTTCGACCCCTGATGGCCAGCTGGCTCAGCCCGCCGCTGCGCCCCACGTGCAAAAGGTGGCAAGCTTCTAGAAGGTTCTAGAACTTTCTAGAAGCTTTGCCTTAAAAACAATGGAAAAGTACGACCTAACCCGATTTAATGACCTGTCACCGAGCTGTCAGATAGCTGTCAGCTCGGTCCCAAAATTTTTCCAAAGCTCAGTGTTCGCTTGAGCAGCAACCTCAGGAGGTTGCTTTTCCCCCCTCCGCTTGGTGTGTCTCCGCTGTGTGCCAGAGTTTTGGCACGGAGAACAAACACAACCTCCCAGGTTAGGAAAAAGACTAGGGACTTTTCTAGCCTTCGGGCTAGAAAAGGAAGTTGAGTTCACCAGCGAACACACTCAATTGAGGGCCAGATGGGTTTCCTATGCCCGGCCAGGAAATTACAACGAGGATAAAAAATCTAGGATTTCTAAGGCCACTTTTTGGCCATAACTTTTGCTATTTTGGGGCCTTCGGGCCAATTTTTATACACGTATTTTTTGGGCCTTTCGGCCAAATTTTTTCTATATCATATGGGCCTTCGGGCCAACCTTTTTATGTACTATTTTTGTACGGGCGGAGTTTTCTCCAGTTTTATCAAGAGGCCTTCTGGCCAGTCTTTAGTTTTCTAGCATGAGTGGGCCCAAGGCCAATTTTAGTTTATTCTTAAGTTTTTATTTTATGATTTCTTGTTGTGGGGCAGCTCATGTAAACCCCTCCTGTTTGATGGAGGTCTTGAGTTTTGTCCCTTATTTATTATTTCACGTTTTATTTTTATGATTTTTCTTCAGAAGGCAACTCATGTAAACTCCTCCTGTGCGATGGGGGTCTTGAGACTTGCCTAGCCTCTTATTTTCATGTTACGTTTTTATTTAAACTTTCGGTCAAGCCACGACTTTTGAATTGTAGTTTTTATTAGGGCCCCAGAGGCCAGAAAATGATGATGTATTTTGCAGTTTTTCGGGAAGAAATGAGTGGGGACCCCACCCCTCAGGAGTGAGTTAGCGGGTCTCTAAAAGCACGACCTTTAGAAGAATATGAGCTAGTTTTAAGGTTTGCTCCCCCACAGCCGGCAACTAGGAGTTGGCGGCCATATTGTTAATCAAGGCGCAGTTAACTCAGAAATTTTTATTGTTCCGTATTATGTCATTTGTTTCAGCTTTAGGTCGGTTCCAAAAAATTAATAGGTCCTTAAAAATCTAGGACGTCTGACTCGAATTCTAAAAGCAATGAGTTGTTTTATTTTAAATTATTTATTAAGAAGTTTTTAAAAGGGAATGACCGGCTTCCCTGCCCATTCTTTTATATATGTATTAATCTTAATAATGTGTGATAGTAGTTTCTGTAGTAATGATTGCTTGGCAATCTTTACTCACATGGCTTTCATAAAGTTCTCAAAATTCCTTCCCAAAAATACTACAAACTTCTCAAACTTCTGCGCTAAAAGTCGAGTTTTAAAACATTAAAACTCGCACCAAAAGGGTCACAGAAATTCACTAAAATTTTCCAATTAACATTGCTGGACATAATTTAAATCGTAGCTAAGAAATCTATAGCATTGGTCGTAGTTGATGTTAGGGTTTGCTGATTTGCCGTTGTAATTAGCCTAGCAACTAGATAGTTAAGTAACGATTAGCTAAGAAATAGTATGGTTGCGTGTGTATGAATGATTTTTGTGTGAACTTATGTGATTGTATGTGTGCCGTGACTCGCGGAAATTCCTTCTGTTCGACGAAGGTTGCGAGCATCGTCGAGTAAAAAAGAACTCAGATATTAAGCAGGATAAGGGTATGTTTATAATTTGCGTGATCGAGTACATCCGGGATTTGATATGAGTTATTCTAGTCTAACTGGTGTATAAGTGTAGTATGAATGTTTATTAATTAATAGTATAAATGTTTGTGTAAATGCTGTTAAAAGATTGTTTAGCTAGTAAATAAGAGTACGTAGTTAAAATATGAAATTGTTTAAGATATGTGTGTATGTTATAGTTTGCATAATGGATCGAGAATGTGACCGTCTGAGTGTATAACGACTGTTTGTACGCGTGGTATGTGTGAAGCATCAAAATTACATCAGAATTTAGTTAGTAAGCTAAAATAATGGAAGGTAATGTGGTTTATGATAACCGAGTTTGTATGTATGACTGAAAGTTCGTGAATGCAGAATTACGTAAGCGATTTAGGTTTTAGGTTACAATAGGAAATATGCAAATGAGGTATGAACATCAGAATCTAGGGTCATAGGGACCCCGTATTAGGTCCTTGGCTGTCCATATTGGGATATCCTCGATTCGTCCGCGTAAGCTACTCTGTACTAAGAGTGCGGACGAATCGCATAAAAGGGATTATATAAATTGTCAATTTTGCATTAATCAACGCGTTTTACACCAAATAGTTCCAGTCCTCAGAAGTACACTGCTCATCGGTTATGCATACTGTCATTTTATTTCCAAACTAAGCAGATGTCTTTATTGCCAGAACCAATTAGTTAGGTTAAATCCTATTCGTAGTTAGCTCTTAATAATGACTACAGTTGCAGGCCTGCCATTTGAAAGAAGTATAGCAGTATTACGTAAGGGTAGTATTAATTGTAGTTCTTTGGTTAATGTACTGTTGTTTTATTTCCGAAACAAGTAAAGGTCATTATTGCCATTTCTAGTCTATTCAGTCGAGTCCAGTTGGTGTTTAGCCTGTAATAAGGACTACAATCGCGAGTAGGTGCTGTTTCACATTTGCACCATGTTTGAAAACAGAAGTAACAAATCCAGGCTACTTAATAGTTAGTACGGTTAAAAATCAACCGTACAAGTTTTCACATTTAGTATTAATCCAAGCTACGTCAACTACTCTTAAATGGCAATAATAGACAGCAAAAATCAAGTAATCTTGTATGGCATCATGTAACAATCGATGATATACCTGAAATAGAGAAAATAATAAATAATTACGTAAGAAATATGGATAGGCTAAAACGAACCATCTTCTAATCAAACCAACATTTTTATCTTTTACTATTTTGGTTTCTAGTCATGTAATAATTTGTTAACAGGGAGTTGTTACTGCCCTGAACTCTGGGGCCAGAAAAAGGCCCCAAATGTTTTGATATTGTTATAAAGATTACGCGTTTGTATTATACGAGTATGAAATTTGCCACAAATTATTTATTTAGTGTCAAGTTGTTACAAATTACGAATCTGCGTCCATCCTGGTGTTCCAACTTGGAACAGTGCAAAAACGAAGTGTACGGAGTGAAATTACTTCTTTATTGCAATTTCCTGCACGGAATTGTATTCAGTATTTTTAAATTAGTATTCATTAGTATAAAAATTCAGTATTCAGTATTTATAAAAACAGTATTTTTGTCAAAATACCTCCAGAACATTGACGTATTGTTCGCATTTTTCAATTCTGTATCGAAATTGTCAGGAAATTCGGTTATTATGACTAGTTAAACTTCGCAAGTTCAAATTTGATCTCAGAAAGCCAGAAAGTGAGTAATGGTTGCTGGGTTCGATTCCCGCACCATAATTGTGTAACTAATGGGTTTTACCCCATTTGATTCAGGTGCGGAAGTGAGCATCTATCCTGCCGGAATCACGTTCAGATTGTCTAGTCTTTGGAGCCTCAGTGCTGTTAATTTGGTCAGATAATTATTTTGGTATTCAGTCCGGAGAAGGACGTGCTCAGCGATTTTGGTTTTGGATCAGACATAGTCATTTAAGGTACTTTGAGAGTCAGATCGGACGGTTTTGCGACGGTTAAGGCAGGAACGATTGCGGATACAGCACCCGAATCTAGCGTGGGACCTAAAACCTAAAGAAGAGAATTGAACACTTTATTTTGATTATTCTAAATTGAACGTAATACTTTCGACCCCAAAAGATGAGCTTTACTCTGTTTTTCGTCATTCTAGCGGAGGGCATTGTTATCCCCACCCTTCTGGCCTAATTATTCTGTAATTTGGAACGAAACAAGGAAGACTATAAAGAAGAGAAATTAATAAATTATATTAATTAATTGTTGAAGTTTATATAACCGTACCAGGCATCCCCCAACCAGACCGACCCCTGTGTTAGACCCCTCAGGTTCTCCGAATAGCATCCGGGAACAGTGCGCTGTGTGCTCCGCTACAGGAGATTGGAACAGCATTCTTGGGCTCACCCAAGGACCGGAATCTGTGTGTACCTGTTAATTTTAATTAATTATTATTATTATTATCATTGATAATTATTATTAGTGTTGTCCTTGTTCCAAAGGACTGATAAAGAGATAGACCACAAGAACACAAACATATAGGGAAAGCACAGAGTTTAGCAGTAGGATATCATAGCTGAAAATAAGAGTACAGAAAGAGAAGAAGAAGAAGTAACGACGAAGAGTCATAATCTAAAGTCTTGTCCTCAATTAAAAGTAATTAAAAATTTATCTCAGAACTGGCAACTCTGGCAACCCTGTAACCTGTATTTAGTATCTGTAAACCTATATTTCGGTAGAGTGTCTTGCCCCATTGTTGATATTATCATTAGCACGGTTTATTATTATTATTATTATTATTATTTTATCATATAATCTTTGTACCTGTTGAGAATTATATTAATTCTTAATAAATTGAAGTGTGCCTCAGAAAGCGTTTAATCTAGGGCACAGTCATTGGATAGAGCTACTGGATCAGGATCAACCTTTCCCTGTACAAGTAAGTGAAGGATCTCGAGTTAGAGATCTTAATCCTTGATCATCGAAAGAGCCCAGAAGAACTGTCCAGTTGTACATCTTGATCAGTTTATCAAGATACGTATCAGCACTCACTGTTGTGAACTGATACCGTTAAGCCTCAAAGAAAGACAAGCATCGACCCCGCTTGTTTCTATTGATACCCTGTCAATCACTCCCCCCTTGCTAAACGAACTCACAACTAAGACCCCACCCAGGTTGGCTACAAGGATACCCGATTTTGGACAAACCACCTTTTGGGAATCCTGTGTCTAAGCTTGCTGATCCCAGCAGACGCGCCGACCCTCCGTGTAAAGGATCGAGTTGCTACCGAGCTCTAACCAACTAGGTTGAACAAAGAACAAGGGAAAAGCAAATTTTAATTCAGATCAAAGCAACTTCATTACACATAGCTATGCAGCTACTGTCTATATGTCAAAAATCGGCAAAACCCGCCCTGAACGGAGACGTCGAAGTTTTGAAGCGGGGTTGTGCGGAGGGAGTTAGAATGCTAAAAGAACTTATTTTGCAAGGTTTTATCAAATTTCATCTTGATTTGTGCCGTCAACCAATAGTATGTGCCCAAAAGGAATCACCACCTTAAGTAGGAACATGTTCTCTTAAATGAAATCAGAAAAATTTCCATTTTTGTCCGTATTTCACTTATGAAAACATATTCCCTTAAGCGCGAGAATACGGTAGTTAAATTGGCAAAATTAATTATAGTTAGTAGGAACTCTGAGAAAAACAGGTCCCAACTTGATTTTGGTTGTCAAAAAGTGTTTCCCGCATGAGCGAGATGATATCCATGAATATGTTTTATGAATACGTTGATGAACAATCTCTTAACTCTATTCTGATATACATGTTTGGTACGATATAAACCTTTATTTAGAGCCAGAACATTTTGCTTTGACTTGCAGTTCTAATGTCTGATGAGCTGGCTATGTAAGGAATACAGGTTATAAACTGTGCCTTGCGCCGTGCTGTTACTCTTAGATCCTTAAATCCTTAAACACACTAACGTCATTTGCACTAACGAGAACTGAAACAAATCCAATTAAAGCTTTATGTGCTCAGTGTCAGTGTTATTTATAGGTTTAAAGCCAATTGTTAGAGATGCAAGATATCAGAGTTCAGTTTAACTCAAGCAGCACCTGCTAAGTAGCAGTGGCGTGTTAAATATTGGTATTGAGAAATTACTACTAGAAGAGATTAGCATACTACTTATTGCGGATTTCATAGCATCTGCTAAAATGGACACCGAATACAGGAAATGGTCAATTGCTTTTGTATCTGCAGGCTCTATAATTTCCATTGCTGGAGTTATTGGAAACTTTTTGGTGAATAAAAGTTGTTTATTTAATGTTACCTCATTTGCGTAAAATAATGAATAGGTTAAAACTTAGAAATTATTTCAACAACATACAATATATAATTTTAGAATCGCAAAAATTGTTAATAAAAGAACGCACAGAAATATCTAATAAAACAAAACCTATGGGGCAACATAAAATATGCCTGTACTTACAACAATGAAAAAGGCTGTCAGACGTGTAAGGGTAGCTATATTTACTGAAATGAAAACGGAAACGCTTTGTTAGATAGTAAGAGTAGTTTCTGCAAGGAAATTACCACAAAAATATTTTTATTTATCGGCTGGTTCCGCATGATCTAACCATCGATTGCAATCCTTAGCAAAACAGTAACAATGGCCGTTGCCAGAAGAGCGACTTGCACCACTGAAACTCACTGAATTCGCTTCTAGTAATGATTTAAAGTAGTTTAGTAAAGTCGAATTTAGAATCCGCCCTGTTGCTGTTATATAATTTATTAATACATTCAAACTTTGCCTCTTTCTATTTCTTACATTTCTATTTCTTATTTTTGGGATAGCAATTGAAAGCAAATCGGATTTTTTGCAGACAATTTGTACACTACTGGCGTGGAAAGAAAACAGGAAGCCACAGAATGCTTTTCACATCGGTCTTGCGTTTGCTGACTTCACGGTGGCTGCAATAATCTCTCCTTCCGAATATGCAGGTTAGTATGGTATTTGCGTACATCCATGATTGAGAATAGCATGCATGATAATGCCATTTCATAATGACAAACTAGATGTAGCACGGAGCCTTTGGTGTAGTTTGTCCTATTGAGCCTCATTATTGACAGGAATGTTTGTAGGTTTTGAAAGCTTTGAAAATGCAATTTGAAATTTCAGTAAATTTACTTTTCGATTTCAGTAAATACAGTATTTACTAAGAAAACTGGTATTTTCGTTGAACTGGCTATGATTATGCGCAAGCTTCGTTTTTACTAAGCCTCGTCAAGTAAATACTGTATTTTCAAAGGATTACTTTTCAACTATAGCCAATTTTATATCAAATTGAAGCTCTAGATGTCCTGAACATTTTATATTCTTACAAGTTTCCACAAAGCAGTATATGAAAGTTAGAGCGAGCTAAAGTTTGAAGTAAATAACAGTCGGAATACGTTAACCAAATCGTTCAAGCGCTGTTTCTCTCTCGTTGCTTGGCTTCTCTGTAATGTATGCAGTGATAAATAGTTGATTAAATGGATATATTTGTCATGCCGAAGTCTTTTGTCCTCCTATGTGTACGCGACTTCCTCATCAACGTATACTGATGTAGGTATTAAATTGCGAGGATTTATTTAAACTGCAATATCTCTTAACTGGGTTGACAATGGATCCTAAACATTTGTCTTTTTAGGAGACATATGAAGGTATATTATAGCTGTAAATGAGCGAAATCGGTGACTATGAAATTTGGTACCCGACGACCTTAAGGAGTCCTTAAGGATGAAATAATCTGTGCAGCTGACTTTGCCGTTATCAACCGGGTTGGATAAACCGGATCGTGTTAGCTACTTATGACACAAGACTTAAGACAGCTGGGCACGAGTCTACCGCAGCAATCCATCAAAAACAATGAAACAGAACGCATTAGAAGCAAGAAATAGGACATCTGAAATTTGATGAAGTGAATTTGTTCGAGCTTCTCCATGTTTCAGGTGTTATACTTGGTGAGAAATTTTTCACTGATCACTACACCCTTTGTGCAGTGTTGAGCACAATATGTGCCCCTGGCTGCATGGCATCCATGCTTAGCATGGCTTGGATTGCAATTTGCAGGTAGGTTTTCTGATCTGTTAGCACTGCCCTAGTAAATTTAGTTGTAATAACCAAGGTTTCACTCTGCAGCTTAGTAAGATTTCACATCAATACTGCTGAGATGTTAACGTATGCTGCAGTTTTAGATACTTCTATATCTGTGAATACAGCAAATTCTCCACATATTTTACCTGGAAACATATTGCTGGTTATATGGCAACTACCTATTTGATTTGCCTTTTGGTGCAGCTTCCAAATCACATCGGATGGGGTGAAATTAAGTTCAACCGTGGATTCAGAATGTGCACCATTGACATGTCAAATCATTCCTACAGCATATTTTATGGAATTTGCATCTTGGTTGCCATTGCGATAGCTTTCATCTTTTATTGGCGAATTTACAAAACGATTAGAAAAAGCTCCGCATCTCAAATTCTGATTGTCGGACGAAAACTCACAGAATCAAATCGACAATTTCGTGATGAATGGCGCATCATTAAAACTTCTTTCAAAGTTTTTGTTTCCCATCAGATAGCGTGGACGCCCATTTTTGCGCTGTGTATAGTCGGAATTAGTGATACACATAAGGTTCCAATTCCCGTTTTCTTTTTAGCGGTTACCTTAGCACATGGAAATAGTACGGTAAACTTTTTCATGTTTTTCTTCGACAACATAAAGTTCAGAAAACAATTTTTGAAAACTACACGTAATATATTTTGTTTAAAAAAGTCAGGGTTTCCACAAAGTGCACAAAGTTCTTTACGAAATGATATAAGTGTGGATAACGTTCATGTGCGCATTTTGCCGTCATTCGCAGTAAATAATATAAAGGCTTACGACAGTATTCTTTGATGCAAAGCTTGCATACTATTAGATATTGTACGCTTGTTGTATGTTCCACCATATTGAATATTCTGCACATATGGAATATTGAAGTCAACTGCTTGTAGCTTTCATGTAGTATTAGTCATATGTTCGGATTTCATTTTATCATACTTCAATTGTTAACATAATTTGTCCGTAATTCATTTGTATTCTATTTGTTTGTGGTGTCTTTTACCGCCTTTTCATAAAAAAGCTGAAACGTTGGAGTTAACGTTGAAATTTCTTCGTCAACAAACATACGTTAATGCTACCGAAGACTACTCAACTGCTAAATTTTACGTCAACAAGATGACCCCTGATCCTGCTGAATGCTGCATCCTAAAATAACGTTTAACCAACCAGTACCCGTATAGTCT